>JAXCGZ010006525.1:7500-25000 GCA_037179515.1 Halocaridina rubra
TAATCTGAATTCTCTTTCTCTTTGCCATAAGGTATCATCCCTTTCTCGTTTCTCTCGCTACTACTTCTATCGCTGCTCTGATGAATTGGCGAGTTGCATCCATCCCCCACTGATTAGGCTGAGTAACACTCGCCAAGAGGCCTTGTCTCACAGGTACTGTGTGGAGATTTGTACCTTGCAGATTGGTCGGTGCAGCAACTGCTTCTTTCCATCTACCTCCAGATTCCGGAACTCTCTTCATCCTTCTGTCATTCTAAACTGTTATAACTATCTTCCTTGAAAATGCAGATCTATCGTCATCTCAGGGCCTAATCCTCCATTCTCTAGGTCCTCAGTACTTTGGCTATTCTTTCAGTCTGTCCTTTTCCTTTGTGTATCATTACCTTATCTCTGCCTTGTCCATAGTCCTTGTTTTTTCCTTTGTCTTAATGTCTTCTCATGCCCGGGCCTTTATTGGTGAGGGCAGATCTAATCTAACTTAAGGAGTTTTATCTCCACTTGCTTAATTATGAGATGCGTTACCTCCAGTTGGCCAATCGTGAGGAGGGCCCTCTCGAGTTGACGGTGCTGAGGTGAGTCTTCTCCAGTTTATCCGATGCAGGATACCTCCTACTCCCCAAAATTAACCACGGGAGATTGGGCTCGAAACAAGAGTGGTAATTACAAGAGCACTAGAAACACAACATGAATGGTCTCTCTCACAAGAACAAGGTTTCTAAGATGACGTGTTCCAAATGATTAATACTCTACCTAACCCTGAATTGTTATGTTTGAAAAGAACAAGAATGCTTACATTTAGGCAATAATCATTAGAAGAACACAGCTAACACACAAAGTAAGGAATTTAGTCGGTTGTCATTAAGTAAAGATTTTAGTATGTAACACACTACTTATAATATATATATATATATATATATATATATATATATATATATATATATATATATATATATATATATATATATATATAAGAACATAAGAACATAAGAATAGAGGACACTGCAACATGCCTACTGGCACACACGAGGCGGCTCCATTTTTTAATGATATTTTCAGCTTGTCTAACTTATTCTATTCTACTCTACTTATTTATTCTATTTTTCTTTTATGATTTTTCTAATAAGCACTAACCTATTCATACCCACCCTACCTCTGTCATATGTCTATCTAATCTACATTTGAAGGTGTCTAAGGTATTGGCATTTACTATCCTACTAGAAGCCTGTTCCATGCATCAGCTACTCTATTACCAAACCAATTTTTACCAATTTCCCTTCTGAACCTAAATTTATCAAGCTTAAATTCATTATTACGAGTTATGGTTTGATCATGAATTTTTTAAACTTTATTAATATCTCCTTTGTTAATCCTTTTAAACCATTTATACACTTCAATCATATCCCCCTTAACTCTTCGCATCTGTAGAGAATGTAGATTAAGTTTTTATAATCTGTCCTCATATGGTAGATTTCTGATATTGTGTATCATCTTGGTCATTCTTCGCTGCACTCTCTCCAAGGATTCAATTTCCATCCTATAATAGGGTGACCAGAATTGCACAGCATAATCTAAATGGGGCCTAACTAATGCAAGATAGAGTTGCAAAATAACTTTTTCCGTCCTATTGCCTACACTTCTTGAGATAAATCCTAAAATTCTGTTTGCTTTATTTCTGACTGCTGTGCATTGCTCTCTTGGCTTAAGATTACTACTCACAACAACTCCCAAATCCCTTTCACACTGAGAACTCATGATTTCATGGTTATTTAGCTTATAACTCGTATAGTCTTTTATAGTACCCATTTTAACTACTTTACATTTTTCAGCATTAAATCCCATTTGCCATTTGTCCGACCATTCAGATAATTTATTTAGATCTTCCTGTAAAGCATGAATGTCTTCTTTTCCATTTATAATTCTACCTATTTTAGTGTCATCTGCGAATTTACTTAGGTTACTACAGATATCCGAATCCAGATCATTTAGATATACGATGAATAATAGAGGACCAAGTACCGAGCCTTGTGGTACCCCGCTAGTAACAGAGCCCCACTCCGATTTCTCTCCATTTATGCAAACCCTCTGTTTTCTGTCTTTTAACCATTCTTTGATCCATCTGAGAACAGCTCCTCCTATACCATGAGCTTCCAGCTTTTTAACTAATCTTTTGTGAGGAACTCTATCAAAAGCTTTGCTAAAATCTAGATATATTGTATCATATTCTTTGCCACAATCTACTGCCTCGTAAAGTTCTGTATAAAAAGACAGTAAGTTTGTAAGGCGCGAAAAACCCTTTAGAAACCCGTGTTGTGAAAGTTTTATCAGTCTGTGTAAGTCTAGATGTGCCCTTATTTTATTTGCAGTGATGGATTCTAGAATCTTACCCACTGTTGACGTTAAACTTACAGGCTTATAATTATCCTTTTTAACTCGTTCTTCTTTTTTAAATAAAAGTATCACATCTGCCAATTTCCACTCCATGGGTACTGATCCTAAATCTATTGAATTATTAAATAATGCAGTTAGTGGACAACTAAGCTCTTCCTTTTATTCCTTTAATATTCTAGCATATATTCCATCAGTTCCCGGAGATTTATGAGCCTTTAATTTATCTATTTCTTTTATTACCACTTCTCTCGTAATATTTATTAAATTAAGTATATTATCGGGCCTGTCTCTGTAAATGGATTCTACCTCTGGAATATATTCCAAGTTTTCATTGCTAAATAAAGATAAGAAATAATCATTTAAACATGTACACATCACTTTATCACCATATGTGATATGGCCATTGGCTACTTCAATTGGTCCGACTTTTTCTTTAAATTTTGTTTGATAATGTTGATAAAAACCTTTTAGGAGTTTTTTTTAGCTAACTTCGTATTTTCTTTTCGACTCTCTATCTTTTTATCTTCCCTGTTTAACTGTATATATTGCTGCCTCACCTGCTCTTCACCTCTTTTTAGTTTCCTGTATATTCCTTTTTTAATACCTATAAGATTCTTTATTCTATTGTTCATCCATTTAGGGTCATTTTTTCTTGATCTGAAATGTGTCATGGGAATATAGTCTTTCTGACTATTCTTAAGAGTCATGACAAAATTGTTATATTCCTCATCCAAATTTATATTAACTGACGGACTGCTGTTCTTTCCTGTGAGAGAATTTACTGGATTGATCTTATCTTGTAATAATCCTTGGCCTGTGGTACTCAATTTTTGGGGTAATCTGCTACCTGCGACCTGACCTGCTGGATTAACTACCCAGATTTGTACCCCTGAAGTCCCTTTCCATACCTCATTAGATAATTTAGTTTTTAAGCCCTCAAAATCTACTCCAAAGTTTGGAACAATATTCTTATTTTCCTTTATAGTTTCCTTGAAAATTATGTTAAATCTAATGGAATCATGGTCACTGTTGCCCAATGGTTCACCAACTTCTAAATTTGTAACCATATTCTCTCTATTACTAAGAACTAAATCCAGTATATTCATGTTGCTTCAAGTACATGCTGAGAAAGGAAATTGTCTTCTACTACTTCCAAAAGCTCCTTAGAGCTACTATCACATGTTATGGTTTCCCAGTTAATATTTCTAAAATTAAAATCGCCTACAATGCAAACTCTATTTGACCTGGTCACTTTAGAAATTTCATCGTATATAATTTGCGAATTTATATTATCTAGATCAGGTGGTCTGTAGACTACTCCTACAACTAGGCTTTCTATATTATTTTCAATTTCAACCCATAAGGTTTCTGAATTTAGATTTGTCTTAATTCCAGACTTAATGCAGCTTCTGAGGCTATCTTTAATATACATAATTACCCCTCCCCCTCTTCTATCTGCACTGTGATCTGCATTATAAAGTTTATATCCTGTAATTATGTACTCAGCTTTAAGGTGTTTGCTCTCTAAATTAGTCCAACTTTCACTAATGCATATTATATTCGGTCTCTCACCACATACAATAGCTCTCAGTTCTTCTATCTTGTTACCTAAACTACGGCTATTTGTATAATGTACTTTTAAACTTTCTCTAGGTTTACCCTTCTTGTGGCTATTCTTTTTAATAAAATTTGTTCTATGTAACAAATGGTTATTATCCTTAAACTCCCAGTTATTTGACCCACTATTTACTGAACCCTTACTGACTAATTTCTCTGTACAAGTATTATTTTTTTCATTATTTGTATCTAACAAAACCCCCCTACCGCTCTGTCTATCATACCAGCCAATACCGAGACACCTGAATTAGAAAGATGCACTCCATCCCTTGCATACATATGCTTACAACTAGTGAAGTGATCCCACCCGTCTATAAAACCTATATTATTCTCCCGACAGAAGACTTCTATCCTAGCATTAACACCTATAGCTCGAGACCACCACTCTGAACTTTGGCTAAGCCTAGGCAGAATACCACACATCACCGGAACTGCTCCCCTTTTCCTGATCTTATCCAGGGCTTGTCTATACAACCTAAGCAGCTCCTCACTTCTACCATCCTGCACGTCATTTTCACCAGCTATCAAACAAACAACATCTTTATCCTCAATCCAGCTATTTATTGACTCACCCTCCTTCTTCATACCTGCTCCAGGGAAAAAATATTTCCCTCTAACTCTATGCCTGACTTTCCTGTCTACATATCTGCACAGTGAATCCCCTACAATTACCAGAGAACGAGACTTATCCGGAGGATGGGTTACTCCTACCTTGGGAGATTTACCTAGGCTCTTGACCTGAGAGCTTTTCCAACCTCCATTTCTAAGGTCGCTAGTACACCTATCTGACTCTATGGGTCCTGAAGAATTACTGCCGCCACTGTCACATTCATCTCTAAGTGAACTAAAAGAATTAACGACTTGTAGTCGAAAAGTATAATTTTTCTTAAGAACCATCTTAGTTGAACCCTTATTCACAACTTTCCAATCGTCTTCACTATTCAATTGTCCCTTCCTGCTTAACTCCTCTACCTTACCTCTCAGATCCCTGTTCTCCTCTGCTAAGGATCTGACCTCCTGCCTGACTCTGGCCAACTCATTTCTTAAATTAAAAATGAGTTTGCTTGCTTCAGACGCAGACAAATCCCCAGCACACCCACAAACAGCACTAACAGCGACACCACCACCAACACCACTACCACTAACACCACCAACACAAAGAACACCACCACTTTCATAGTACTAAATATGGTCAAGACTAGAGCTACTAGAAGCACGTCCTCACTGGATGAACCCAGGAACAGCAAGTATGAGGAAGGCGGAGGAGAAGATGATAGATGTAGCAGAGATGAGAATGTTGAGGTGGATGTCTGGAGTAAAAAGGAAGGATAGAATTAGGAATGAGTATACAAGAGGATCGACAAATGTAGCTGAATTATCAAAGAAAATAAAGGAGGGAAGGCTTAGATGGTATGGACACCTGATACGAAGGGACGAACATAATGTTGGAAGACATACGATGGAGATGGAAGTTCCGGGTAGAAGGAGGAGAGGAAGACCAAGAAAAAGATGGTGTGATTGTATAGGGGAAGACTTGCATTAGAAGGGTATTGATGAAAATGAAACACAGTAGAGATATACATGGAGACGACTCATTGACAACGGCGACCCCATATAAAAATGGGATAAAGCTGAAAAGAAGAAGATTAATGTTAAACTTTATGATGTTCTGTGTTTTGTTTTTATCATCTATAATATTGAGAAATTAATGATTAATTGCTATATTCTTTTATTATACACTTTTAATCGTATGTTGTGGACACTTAAATATATATATAGGTGAGTAAAGTCATATATATATATATATATATATATATATATATATATATATATATATATATATATATATATATATATATATATATATATATATATATATATTTGTATATATATATATATATATATATATATATATATATATATATATATATATATATATATATATATATATATATATATATATATATATATATATATATATATATATATATATATATATATATATATATATATATATATATATATATATATATATATATATATATATATATATATATATATATATATATATATATATATATGTATATATATATATATATATATATATATATATATATATATATATATATATATATATAAATATATATATATATATATATATATATATATATATATATATATATATATATATATATATATATATATATATATATATATATATATATATATATATATATATATATATATATATATATATATATATATATATATATATATATATATATATATATATATATATATATATATATATATATATATATATATATATATATATATATATATATATATATATATATATATATATATATATATATATATATATATAAATCCCAGCTTTTGTTTCCCTATTCTAACTTCTTCTCTTAGCCTGCCATCTATCATTCTCTCCACTATATTCAGCGTGTGAGAATTTAGCTTAATGCCTCTATAATTGCTGCATTCTTGGACATCACCTTTACCTTTAAATACAGGTATTAATATACTTTCCTGCCACTCTTCAGGTATCTTTTCCTGTTCAGAGCTTTTTGCAATAAGATTATACAAGATGTCTACCCCTTCCTCTCTTAAGGCTTTCCAAACTTCAACAGGAATCAAGTCGGGTCCTGTTGCCTTCCCATTCTTCATTTTCTTTAAGGCACGCATCATCTCTTCCCTAGAGAGCCCCATTACCATTCCCATGTTTACTTGTCCATCCTCTCTAATAATTCTTCCATTTTCTTCATTTAGCAGTTGCTCAAAATACTCCTTCCATCGTTTCAGGATGTCTTCTTCCTTCTTTAGGACCGTGCCATTTCCATCTTTAATTTGTTTAATATGGGTGATGTCCTTCGTACTTTTATTTCTTACCTTTGACAGTTTGAGCATCTTGCTTAGACCTTCCTTACTTTCCAGTTCATAATAAACCTCATCATATGCCCTTGCCTTAGCTTGAGCTACTACCTTTTATACTTCTTTGTTTCTCTCCCTTAATATTTCTCTGTCTTCCTGCAACTGTGACTCTTCAGATTTCATTTCTGCCTCCCTAATACCTTTTACAACCTCCCTTATACCCTCCTCCCACCACCAGCTTTCCTTTTCTTCCCATACTAATCCAAATGTTTCCCCCAGTATCTCCCTTCCATGCCTTGTAATCATTAATAAACAGAGCAACAGAGTAACACCAACAAATATGTCTGAGACTGGGTCTGTTTACTGGTTAACAACTTACATAATGCATATATAATAGCTAACATTAGGAGAAAAAAAAATGCTTGCACTTGTAATACATGCTAAGATTACATCTACACAGTATTCATACATATAATTATGTCCTGAGAGCATATAAAGAATGTTCAAAGCTATGCAAGCAGCAGAAAATTCACCCAATTTTCTTCTTATTCAATATTCATAGATAGACTAAAACCTCAGTGCCTGAAGGGAATCAATCCCCAATTCCTTGACAGAGCACCTACTTATATTTATTTTCTTATGCTTATGTGGTGGAATTGACACAAAGTTTACCTATCACACAGACAGAAGCAAATGCTTTTTATATTTGCTATATTTTTTATTTTATTTTAATGGGTGAGTCCTTTAGGCTACATGCGGCCGAAGTAGCGCCTCTTTAGACTGTCGAGAGGCACTAGATCCAAGTTTAAGTTTTATGAATTTCCTTTTTTTGCCTGTATGTATGTAATGCTAGGGGGAGAAAAGTGCAGAAAGGGGGAAAAAGAAGGGAGAATTGGTTATTATCCCCCACTTAATAGTAATGAGAGAGAGAGAGAGAGAGAGAGAGAGAGAGAGAGAGAGAGAGAGGAGAGAGAGAGAGAGAGAGAGAGAGAGAGAGAGAGAGAGAGAGAGAGAGAGGAGAGAGAGAGAGAGAGAGGAGAGGTGAGGTCACACGATACATGGAAGAGAAGGCCATGCCTTGTATTTGACACAGTTTCTTCATTGTAGATATCCATTCATGAGGGTGGACGGGCCATGGTGGGCCCATAGGCGAAATAATCTGGAACTGGAGGGAATCTGTAAAGAAAAGAGAGAACGTCAATATGTTCCATCCAGGTTAGTAGTTTCCTACAATTTCTGATGAGATGCCATGTTTGAAGGAAGAGGAAAGTCCGGATAGAATAGTAGTGAAGAAGGGAGAGGTGATGGCGCCGCGTGCAACCTTCTAACTCCTAGGGGACCACCAGAAGGAAAGGTAAAAGGGGAGATATGACACAAAAAGAAATTTATGAATTAGAAAATGAAATGATGAACAAAAATACAGAAAGAAAAGAGTTTGCTGATGATCAACAAGGACAAAGTTTCCTTATTAGAACCACACCGGCGTGAGTTGGGCTCAAGCTGGAAAGGTTGATGGGAAGGTTCTCAACCTCTTAAGCTCTTGGCTTAACAATGAACGGTTGACTGATTATCTAGGAGGTGAATACTGGCTGATAATATTTAGTAGGCTGTCCATGAATTCATTGCTGCGGCTTTGATTATGGTGCTAAGCTTGAAGGCATTTCATCAATGCTAGGTGTTACCGGGGCCCTAGTCTTCCGTCGTATTTCTAAGTAGACTTAACTTTCAAAGATGTAGTGGAGAAGGGGTTGTGGCGTAGCTTTCTCGACGATATGTCAGGTGTACTTGTAGCCTCATCTCATCCGATAGACATTGACCGCTGTCCTTCTATGGAGGTTCTTGGGCAGGGTGATGTGCTGAAGGTTGGTGGTTGTTTTGTATTACACGGTGGAGGGAGATACGGAGTCAGTGCATAGATCGTATCTGCCTAGTTGTAAGTTGAGGAGTGATCTGGAGGCTTAGATCCTGATCTGGAGGATCCCGAAGAGAGGACTCATGCAAATATTTATGACGACGTGTGGACTGGGTAGGCCTTACCTTCCCGTTTTGTGTAAAGAAATGCTCTTTCATAATGGAAGTGAAACTGCAGTGTATGGTTTTTCTTTCAAAGTCAATAAATTCATTATCTTCAAAATGTCATTGTTAACATCAACAATTCTGAACGGTCCCTCAAAACAATATAGATTATAAGTTTGCCAAAATTCTTCTGCGTTCAGAATTATTAATCATAACAAATATATGAATAAAAAAGGGCACAACGTAAAAATTGCTAATAAGGATGAATTGTATAATATTAGTATTATTGCTTCATTTTTCGACTTAAATTTACGAGTTTTTTCAAGTTATTTATTATAAAAATGTCACAAAATTATAGTTATCAGTAACCTTAAAAATTGAAGACCTTCACCAAAGATAGACACAATAATTCTGAAAATAAACAAGAGTATCATAATTATAATAAAGAACATATACCAGACAATGTATAATGACATTAAATATTTTTTGGGGGGAATTTAAAATATATTTCACGAGTATCATAATGCAAGATTTTCATATACTATAATAGTACCAATATTAATATTTTTTTCCATACAATATATATATATATATATATATATATATATATATATATATATATATATATATATATATATATATATATATATATATATATATATTATATATATATATATATATATATATATTCTTCTTCTTCGTCTACATCTTTTCCCACTTTTATGTTGGGTGGAGATGTAGACGGAGAAGTATATGTATATATATATATATATATATATATATATATATATATATATATATATATATATATATATATATATATATATATATATATATAAGGCAGGCCATAAGAGTTGAAAACTATACATTATATAAATTAGAGAGCCATTATTGTGACATGGCATCATAAAAGTATTCTTGTCAACAAGTAATAGTCCAAATTATTAATTAATCTAATTATTTTAAGAATAACAGTTAACTTAATAAGTAAATCTTATCAACTTATTACATAGCTAGAAGTTATTTATATATTATTTAAGTCCATAATTAATAATAAGGTACTTATTAAGAGATCAGAAATAACATAATTCAATATTGAATTTTAATTTACTTAATTCTACCGCTAGTTCTGTTTTTAGTAATTTAGCAGCCATGGCCGAGTCATTCCAGTAATCATTCATTCAAAATCACAATCGTCTCCCATTTGTCCACATTCGTATCACAGTCATAAAATAATAAAAATGAAGGCATTGTGGGAAGCCGGCCCAAGACGTTTGCGTTGAAATAGTGTCAGTGAAGGCGAGAGCGCGTGTGCCTCAGCGATCTCGCTGATTATGATTGTGGCATACATAGGGGTTGATTAGTTTCAAGTGTAGACCCCAGGGAGAAATACTTTAAAAAGCGCTCTGACAATAGAATTTAACAATAATTCATACATTAACTTTATATATTATAAAATTAATCTCTCATAATTAGTTATGAACTAAAAGCCATGCAACTGTAGTTAAAAAGAGGAGTGGCTATTGCATGCTAATATATACTTAGCACGAGGGTTTGCCCCTCTCTTTTTTCTCTCTTATTTTTATTTTTGTGCTTTTCCCTCCAATTCCCATGATATCCTATTTCCTTAATACCCCTCCTATCCCATCCCATCCTAAGTCAAGTCAAGTCATGCTAATATAACAGTTTATGACTTGCTGCATTGCAAAATAACACAGTAACATTGTAAAATTCCTATTTATTTAGTTCTATACCTTCTATATCTAAGGGTGCTGTTCTTTTTTCTTCCCATGGCTAAGTCAAGCACATCAAGAAAAAGTACTAATCACAAGACTTCATGTTATCAATATTATAACCAATTTAAAATAACACATATTATTTTTATACACCATAAGCAAAACATAATTATTAACTCAGTTTGCCCTATATTATGTAATGCATGCAAAACTTATCTGAAAATTACCCCCCCCCAAAATGCAAACATATTTTTTTTATATTTATTTGATAAGCAACCATAACATTTTTATCTATGCTACGCAAGTTTGCTAGAGAAGTTAGGTTATTTTTGTTTCAAATTCATCATCAAGGTTACATTTAATAATGTATAAATCATGTTATTTCCAGGAAAAAAATCATAAAAAGTTAAATGTATTCTAACACCAATCGCTATAATTATATAATTATTGCTAATTCAGGTCAACTCAAGTATAAAATACAGAATCTTTTACCATTTTAGAATAACAATCCATTACGTCTGAATATTTTAAAATAGGAATAGTTATAACTACAATTTGCAATATCATTACCTTTAGAGATTTCCATAAACCAAATATATAAAAAAAAAAAACAATACTAAGAGGTAGCATAGAATTTCTATTTTCATATAAAAATAAGTACTCACAATTACATCCAGTAATTATTTTTATTCTTTTTAGTTTTAATGACCCAATATTATAATAGAAGAAGATTTTCCTTAAAGAGAAGAACATATTATTTTGATAAAACTCTGAGAAAATTTTTTCGCAGATGGAGTTCCAATATATATATATATATATATATATATATATATATATATATATATATATATATATATATATATATATATATATATATATATATATATATATATATATATATATATTTCCATGAAAACTTTCCTATATAAACACACGCAGGGTGGACAAAATAATTTTTTAATATTTTCTTAGTGATGCCTTTCAGTGCATTTCCTGTTTATGGGAGCAGTTTATTGTATGGTGGGGAAACAAGGCCTCCACAGCATAAGCTATTTTTGGTAATCCTGCCCCAAAACATATGGAACAGCTCCCTTGGCCATTTCCCTAAGTTTAGCCAAGAGCGACACACACCGCAGGAGACCTGATATGAAGATATGCCAATCATCCATGGTTGTTCAGTCTTAGCATATTGGAAGTGAGTTTACAGCATTTCCCTCTATCCAAGCTTTAATTATTTCGATTTTCTGAACATCCAACCACTTTTCTCAATCCAATCAGGGTCTCTAAGTCAGGCACGGAGTCATGAGCTTTAAAATGAACATCCAAAATCTTATTTCCCAGGAGGGTCGTCGAAAGTAGATTTCAAAATATCAGTGTGAGGGTAAAGGAGGCTGTTGTGTACTATGCCTCCCTCCACTGAAGCTGTTGCTGTATTTGACACTGACATCGTTCATTGAAGAATTCATGAAGTATTTTCAGGGGGTGAGATTGCCATATTTGTGCTCTTCTTGGCCGCTTTGGGTGGTTTTGCCGTTTCAATAGTTTTTTGAAGATTCAGGAAGGGCGCATGCCATTACAAGGCATGTCTCAGTTTCAGGAACCGAGTACTGAATCAGCACAAAGTGTCTTCGATGCAGGGTCCGGTACAGTTGCGGCAGGAATTGGTTCTACTGCTGTATCGGAAACACATATTCAGGGATTTCAAAACTCACCCAATCACCTGTAGATAACCGTGAAGGCTCCGGCGGAAATAGATTCCAATCCAGAGGTTCATCATTAAAATAATTCAAATGTCTAGTATTTCTGATTGCTCACCGCCTGTATTTTGAAACTTGTCATAGTCACCAACATGTGAAACTTGAATAGTCGAATTTTTAAGAAAACAAAATAGTTCATTTGATATGCGACAAATTGCATCGAGTTGTTGCTTTTCTTGTTCCTGGGATTCACTTTGTTCATCCATTGCATCTAGCAGTTCAAGGAGAACTTTTATGTTGGTTCAGGTTTATGGGCTCACATTTCCATTTCCATTTAATTTCTGTATTTTATCATGAAGCAATAAGAGGAGGTATAAGGCAAATAACGATTTATAATGAAATCACTCAAGTTCAGTTCGCAAACGAGAACATAATCTTTCGAGCAGTTTGTTTACGTAAAAAAAAAACGAATCAATGTTTTTATTATTATGGGTAAACGATCATTAGGCATGTGGGTCATAGCGCTCCCACCATTTATCCTGTCTCCATCTAGAGACAAATATATTCAACATAGGACTCGTGGACGTTGCCCTCGAATAGTGCTGTTAACCCAAATAATTAACTGGCTAATCTGCCTCTTCTAGTTCTTTCTTTTCTTTTATATAGTATGACAATTTCCAAGAGATGCATCCTGCAAGGTGGTCAAGGGAACAATACATCCGCCAACGTGACATTGCGAAGGTTATTCGCCAAGATACATTTATACTTCATACATTATGCTTTAGAAATATAACCACTTAGATGCAGGATACTACTACTACTACTACTACTACTACTACTACTACTACTACTACTACTACTACTACTACTACTACTACTACTACTACTACTACTAATAATAATAAAAACAATAATAATAATAATAGTAATAAATAATAATAATAATAAATAATAATCTTCTCTTCTTTCTTCGACCTTATTAATCCCACTGAATAGCAGGGTCGGCCGCTCGAGTCAACTCCCTCCACTCTTGCTATCCCTAGCATCTCCAAATTCAACCATATCCCTCCCACCACGTCCATCCATCTGAACCGCTGGCGCCTCACACTCCTTCTCCCTGTCACTGGCAGGTTCTTAGCGCTCCTGATTGGTTCCTCCTCCCCTCTTCTTACTACATGGCCATATAATAATAATAATAATAATAATAATAATAATAATAATAATAATAATAATAATAATAATAATAATAATAATTATAATTATAATTATAATAATAATAATAATAATAATTATAATAATAATAATAATAATAATAATGAAAATAATAATAATAATAATAATAATAATAATAATAATAATAATAGAGTTCCAAGAAACTCAAATGACGCAGTTGCAATAAATAAAAGCAATGATAAGAATCTCCCCGTAAAAAAAAGAAAGATTATTGGCAACTCTCACTACAGATCATTAGATCTTTATTGGCCAGTATTTGTAACAGAAGGACAGATGGAAATTTCGCAACCACTAAACTAAACAACCGGTAAGGTGTGACAAAATATTTTGTTGTTTATTGCCTGAATATGCTAAGAAAAATATAAGTTTTGATTCAGTGCCTAATTTCTTTACCTAAGTGGTTGCCGGATAGGTAACAAAAGTTTGCAGAATATGTCTTGTGATATATACTTATGATAATTCATGGATATAGGAGAAATGAAGATACAAATAATATGCCTTTTATATATATATATATATATATATATATATATATATATATATATATATATATATATATATATATATATAGTATATATATATATATATATATGTATATTATATATATATATATATATATATATATATATATATTATATATATATATATATATATATATATATATATATATATATATATATATATATATATATATATATATATATATATATATATATATATATATATATATATATAATATATCATATATATATTTCATTTGCTTGTGTGTGACACTAGGGCAGGAAAGAAAATGTCCCTCGTGAACACTGGGCACCAAGAAATCATTAATACGAAGAAAAAGTTGAAGAGTAAGGACAAGGCATAAATAAGAGAATGATACAAAATAGGAAAAGGAGAGTTGAAGAAAGAGTGGTACAAGACTAATTGCGAGTAGCAGATAAAGACTGTGGGGAGAAGGCAGAGAAAAATGAATTGTAGAATCGTCAGCAAAGGCGTGGAAAAGGAGGAGAATGAGAACTAAAAAATATCGACAAAGAGAAAGAAAAGAGTAGGTGAAAAAACAGAGCGCTGTGGAATACTACTGGTAGCAGGGAATGTGCTAGATGTTGTTCCTTTAGCGAGCGCATTTATGAGATGGTCTGAAAGAAAACTGGAAACCAAAGAACAAAGAGGAGGGGTAAAGCCAAAAGCCGGGAATTTGGACAACAGAGCCTTGTTCTAGACTGTAAAAAGCCTTAGAGATATCAAGGTGACGACGAAGGATTCCTCACTGTTTCCCAGCAAAGATGAACATACATGGCTAAGATAAGAAAAGAGGTTCACCAGTGAATATTGCCTTGTGGGCATGATTCAAGATAATTCAAGCAGTGGGAATTGAGCAAAGTTTTGAATCCTTTAACAACAGCAGAGGTTAGGACAATATGTCGGTATATGGAAGGAATATATTGGTCACCCTTCTTAGGAGCATGTTGAACTAAAGCATGCATCCAAGCTGAAGGGTAGATACTGCTTGAGAGAATGAGGCAACAAAGACGACAAAGCATGTGAGCCAGTTCATCTGCAAACTCCTTAAGGAACTTTGCAAGGTTACCATCAGGTCCTGATGCCTTGATCATCTTTAGAGAGTGAAGATCATTATGGACTTTATATGATGAAAGATTAAGGGAGGGCATAGGGTGAGAGAGGGGAAAAGTATGAGGAAAAGGTGCTCTGGAATTGCTTATGAAAGAGTTGGCAGAAATATGAGAGCCAAAAGGAGAGGCTTTGTTAGTGGGAGAGCAAGCTATAGAACCATCAGGACGATTGAAAGGGGGAAAGCTTGAGTTACATAAATTTTTGGAGAGGTTTTTGGCTAAGGACCAGAAACATTTATCAGTGGGAGGGGAGTTAAGGCCATTAACTTTCTCTCTTAAAAAGGAAGACTTTGATCTTTGAATTTGAGCAGTGCAGCAATTACTAGCTGTAATTAAAGCAGAGTGAGTTAAATTGAAGGAGAAGTTTGGTATGACTTGTATGCTCAATCCCTGGCCTGAATAGGCATGGAGAATGTCACACCAAAGGAGAAAAAAGTTTGATAGAGGAGGGGATGAACGCCTCCATACCCAAGGTTATGATCTCGGCAACTTTTAGGGCTACCTTATCAGGGTTGCAGGACTGAGAGCAGTGGTTATCTAATGGGAATTTGAAGAATATATTATGCATATCATCATGTTAGGAACGCTCAAAGTGCCAAACGCGACATTGAAAGAAGGAATTGATGGAGGGGGAGCAAAAATGGTAGAGACTGAGATCATTGCATGGTCTGATTTACCAAGAGGGAAACTGCAGAAATTGAGTAGCTTGGAGGCTTAGAAGTAGAAAATTGGTCAAGAGTGTGAGCTACTTGTTTGTGGTGATCAGAAACACGAGTAGTATACTTGATAATCTGCTTCAGATCGTGAGTAATATAGACAGCAAGGGCCTCACTCCCTCGCACATCAACCTGAGAAGAAGGAAGCCACTTACTGTGGTGTACACTGAGGTCTCCAATATGGATAACTTCAGCATGTGTGTGTGTGAGAAGATAGTGAAAGCTCATGGCAAGAGGACAAATATTGAAACAAAGACACAAAATCAGTGGAGTTAGGAGAACAGCAGCAGAAGCAGAGAAATATAGTGGTAGTGGAGAGAGATATTCGGCCAGAGAACATCAAAGTCAGGAGACTCAAGGTCCATGAGCCTTGCAATAGGATTGTTAGTGTTGCAGTAGGCATAGACCCCACCATCGTAACATAAACGAGAATACAAGTAATAGTAAGAAATTTGAAATGGATCTGGGGAATCATGGCTAGGCAACTGGGTTTCACAGAGAAGGAGAAGGTTAGGGAGGGATGTACCTATGTGTTGTACCACAGACGAAAGATTGGAGTTTCCACCACGAATGTTAGAAATGAAGAGTGAAAGAAGCAGATCTATCAGGAGGTGCAAGATTAAGGGCAGAACCATTACCATCACCAAGGGTGTCTACCCTCACGCCAATAGTGGAGTCAACAAAATCCCCTGAGACTCTTATCACTCCTCTATGCCGGGTACTGGGGGCCATAAGATCCATCCACCCATATACCAAAGCCATACTCCCCTTTATAAGGAGGGTGGCTGAGTCAAAGACAATACTTTGACTTTTTGTGGGAATTAAATACAGAGGAGGGGATTCTCAGCCCCCTCGCTCCACCCCATTTAGTCGACTTTTACAAAACGCAGGGGAACACGGAGGAAGTATTCTCATTCCCCTCCCTCAGGGGTAGGGGGACCATAAGCTAAATATGATATAATAAACTTTTGAACTGAGTCAGTGGATTCGTACGTGAATCATTTTGTACTACAATTAATAATAACCATAATATGAAATGATTCAAATCCCAAATATAGAAAACGTAACTTTATATGAAAGGGCGTCTGTGTAATTATGCATGTATACATGTATCATAATGCTATTAATGTGTTTCATATGAACTAGAAAATAATGAATAGTTCTAGTATAATGTCAAATGAAATAAACATATGCCAGAACCATACAATTATGAACACAGAACTTTGTTCAATTTGCAATTCTTTCTTTTTCTTGTATTATGTTCGAAAACATGTATATAGTAGGTTGGCCCATGTCACCAGGCCCCGTTGTGATACTACAGCTGAAGGGTCTTTTGGACTTAAAGAGGACTCTCCAGGACAATTCGATATTGTGTTCCCTCAGCTGAGGTTCTTTTCTATGCCTACATCAACATAGAATATTCTCTGATATTCGTTACACATTTCTTATTATCCCTTCACATCTGAAGAGGCACAACATTCCTCATCTCTGTGTCTCTTTACTTTATGATGAGGGCAGATTTTTTTTTTCTTTTTTGACCCGTCCTAATTTTACAATCATAAAAAAAATGTTGG
>JAXCGZ010006526.1:0-10000 GCA_037179515.1 Halocaridina rubra
TAAAAAACATTACATGTTAAACAGGTCTACCAATAAAGTATTCGAAATAAAGCGTATCTGTAGCTATAATCACTCAAAAGAAGTCTATAAGTAAATTTGCATTTCTTGATGCCCGGGCACGATGAGGACAATTTTGTTTGCCCTTCCCACTGTCAAATTTATGAGAAAAAAAATAAGCCTGCCTAAGGTCATTCATATCACATAATAGGAGACGCTAAACACTACCCCCTCCCCCGGTCTTTAATTTTTTTTTATAGTTGTGACACCAGGACAGGCAAAAAAAAAACAAAAAAAAAATAAATCTACCCTCATCAGGCCTGGACACGAAGAAAACATAAAGAGAAAAAGAGTTGAGGAAAATTGTGACTTGTCAGATGTGAATGGATAATAAGACAAGTGAAACGAATATCCAAGAATATTCAGTGTTGATGTAGGCAAAGAAAGAGAACTGGAACTGAAGGAAGACTTAACATCGAACTTTCCTGGACAGACCTATTTAAGTCTACAAAACCCTTCAGTTGTAGTATCGCAATGGGCAGTTGATGCCAAGGGCCAACCTACTACCTGGTAATAGGCTTATCCGTGACAAAAGTTGTGAATTTTTTGGCTTTTTGAAAACAAGTATGAAAAGTCTTGTTTATCAAGATACCACTGTATCCAGGTGCGAAAGTCACAGAATAAAGTCACAGGAAAAGTCTAATCTAACCTAACTTTTGACTTTTTCCCACCCAGAATTGTGATTTTTTTCCCCCTGTGACTTTATTACCGGTCACGTCTTAGACAGGTCAGATCAAGTAAAGATACCGATTCCCAGTACATTAAATAACCCCTTCCATTTGTACGTTAGGTTAATGCCTAACCTATGCTAAATAGGATGGGATGGCTAACCTGACCATAAGTAACAATTGAAATGGGAGTTATTTATATGTTATACTGTGAGTCAATATCTTTTACTTGATCCAGCAGAATCGACCATTAGCGCATTCTTATTTCAGGTATTTCATAATAAATTCTAATAAAAGAGGCCATTTTGAATATTAATAAAAGTTCTATTCTTCTATGTACATTAGCCATTTTTCTCCTTTTAAGGAGAGTGGCTGAGTCAAGGCAAAATACTCTGACTCTTTGGGAAGATAACGAGGGGATTCCTAGTCCCCTGGTTCCCCCCCATTTAGTCGACTCTGACGACACACAGGGGTACACGGAGGACGCATTCTAGCCACATACATCGAGGGGGGGAAATAAAAAAAAAACTGGAATTAAAAAAGAAAACTTAATTCAATTCCCAATCTCATTCGGGTCATACAATAACCAAGCAAGCATATTACATATGTGAAAACATGAATCATTTTTTACCCCGACCGGGACTCGAACCCGAATAAGATTGGGAATTGAATTAAATGCTAAAATGAAGCCACGAGTAAGGTTGGGGAATCTGTAATATGAACATAGTTGCATTCAGATAGAATGCGTTCATCCCTAAGTATAGCAGATATTAGCTATAAGGTTGGATTCCTTTTAACCTTCTGTGGTGTGTAGTTGGTAGCACCTTGACTTAGTAATTATAAGTCCTAGGTTCGAGTCCCGGTCGGGGTAAAAAATGATACATGTTTTCACATATGTAATGTGCTTGCTTGGTGTTATATATATATATATATATATATATATATATATATATATATATATATATATATATATATATATATATATATATATATATATATATATATATATATATATATATATATATATATATATATATATATATATATATATATATATATATATATATATATATATATATATATATATATATATATATATATATATATATATATATATATATATATATATATATATATATATATATATATATATATATATATATATATATATATATATATATATATATATATATATATATATATAACCTTTTAACCTTCTGTGGTGCATATATATATATATATATATATATATATATATATATATATATATATATATATATATATATATATATATATATATATATATATATATATATATATATATATATATATATATATATATATATATATATATATATATATATATATATATATATATATATATATATATATATATATATATATATATATATATATATATATATATATATATATATATATATATATATATATATATATATATATATATATATATATATATATATATATATATATATATATATATATATATATATATATATATATATATATATATATATATATATATATATATATATATATATATATATATATATATATATATATATATATATATATATATATATATATATATATAACCTTTTAACCTTTTGTGGAGCATTGGTAGCGCCTTGACTTAGTAATCATAAGTCCTAGGTTCAAGTCCCGGTTGGGGTAAAAATTGATTCATGTTTTCACATATGTAATGTGCTTATTTGGTTATTGTAATGCCCGAATGAGATTGGGAATTGAATTAAATGCGAAAATGAATCCACGAGTGAGGTTGGGGAATCTGTAATATGAACATTGTGGCATTCAGATAGAATGCGTTCATTCTTAAGTATAGCAGTATGATGTCTCTTGAAAACATGCATACAATGCACGCATTTAATTATCTCTTTTATGGGCCAACTGCATAATGCATATGCGAGCCCAATGACTACATCTCTTTCTCTGATTATCATATGTTTAGTTAAATATATTTTTTTTTCCTAAGCTCAACACGTCACTGATGCAAAGGTAAAAAATCTGTGGAAATTGAACAAAATACAAATGTAAATCTGAGCTAATAAAGAAATGTACGAACTAAAAATATGAACTCGGTTGCAAAACGTAAATACGATGTAAGTTTAATTTAAAAAAAAAATGAGTAAAAGATTACAAAATATAAATTTTTATCTCATTTTAATACTGACGCTAAAATAATGGATTTCATTTGATTCTAAACGTTGCTTCTTTAAGGTATATCCTCATTATTCTAATTATAATAATCATTATTTATTTCAATTATTATATAATCGTTGCAAGTTTTACAGTCTTGTTGGAGGTCAAATTCTCGCCATCAACACGGAGAACTCTTGAGGGGGGGGAGGGGAAGACAGTGGGCGAGCTTGTTCTGTAACATTCGCCGGCCAAAGATTCATGGGTCCACACACACACACACACACATTACAATTTCTTAGATGACGTGAAAAGGGCTATATGAGAGATATTGATATTCATAAGTAAGCTATAAACTGCTTAACTTATTTTGCTCTCTCGGTCTAACTTCATCTTCGGGTAACAAGTGTTATACAAAAAATTTGGGGTAAATCTGTTTGAGACTGCATTTGTTATATATATATATATATATATATATATATATATATATATATATATATATATATATATATATATATATATATATATATATATATATATATATATATACACACACAAGGTTTCCCTCGTTCTTCTTAAGTCATTTAAAAGTTTGTTTGTGTGTACGGATGTATGTGTATACAAGATTTCATTAATATATTACGAATATAATAGCTCATACTGTATATATATATATATATATATATATATATATATATATATATATATATATATATATATATATATATATATATATATATAATCTACAAATGCCGAGTCATTACTGAAAAAAAAGAAAATAATGACTCATATGACGTTAAGACCTAGCTTTCATTCCATATATATAACCCTTACACACACACACACACACACACACACACACACACACACACACATATATATATATATATATATATATATATATATATATATATATATATATATATATATATATATATATATATATATATATATGTGTGTGTGTGTGTGTGTGTGTGTGTGTGTGATTACCTAATTGTGTTTACGGGAAAGAGCCCAAAGCTCGTATCTTCCCGTCTCCTGATCGGTTCCATTTTTAGACTTAGTGATACTTATCGTACCTGTCCTTAAAACTATGGATTGAGATAGCATTAACTACCTCCTCGCTTAGCGAATTCCAATTATCAACTACTCTTACACTGAAAAAGTATTTCCTTACATCCTGCAAAGAAGTTTTCTTACCAAGCTTTAAACTATGACCTCTAGTTCTAGAGCCAGCCATATCAAAATATCGATCCCTATCCACTCTATCATAACCATGAAGGAATTTAAAGACTGTGTGTGTGTGTGTGTGTGCGTGCACGCGTTTGCTTGTTTTTTATAAATAATGAGTAAATGTTACTTTCACACCCCAAATTAGAAAAAAAAACTAGTAAAACATTAAACTGATTAGTCTAGTTGGGGGGGGGTTAGGTTACTTAGGATAGGCCTAGTAGTGGCGCTTAGTTCACCCTAGTTAAAAATTGGAGTTGACTTGGACTGAACTCTTTTAGTTTCTTCAAACTTGATTTTGAAATATTTCGTATTTTTCACTTTCACTCACTGTGGCGTAAATATTCACGTAGGAAATAACTTAAGATTAATATTATTATTATATTTAAATGTCAGAAATAACAACTAACATAGACACTTGGTCACATCAACACCAACAACAACAAATAATAATAATAATAATAATAATAATAATAATAATAATAATAATAATAATACACACTTTGTACTTCTATATGGACACAACCTCACTCATGAGGATTTTTTTGCGCACTAATTGCCCGATGCAGAGAGAGAGAGAGAGAGAGTGTCTCTTCAGCTGAAATTTCTTCTTGATCTCAGATTCCGAGAGTTGGTGACAGAGGAAATATTGCCATATTTTATATTTTGAATTCTTTTTTTTTCTCTTTTAGTATCCAATGTTTATTTGATGCCAATTTTATTTCGTGGTTCTTTGTTATTTGTATTTCTTTTGAAGTTCACGTCAATGTAAATCCACGACATGAATGTGGAATAAATGCCCATAAAAAACAGAAGAAAAAACATGGGTTTTGGAAACGTTTCATTTTTTTTTTTTTTTCAAAAGTTTCAAGTAGTGGCCTGCACAGTCACCGCTAAAGGGGTATATTCTTGATGTTACCCTTACTACTACCACCATCTAATTATTATTATTAGTAGTAGTATTATTATTAGTATTATTATTATAATATTTGAGACAGTTTTAGTTTTAGGAAAACGTATTCTTGTAAGGAATTGTAGAACGATCTACAAATTACCCCTAATTTAGTATTTTATAATAACTTTCAACAAAGAACCCTTTTAAATGATAAAGAGCAACTACCTCAATCCTTCTGTTCATTGGTAGTATATATTTTTAAGTGTCCAATTTGCCAATTGGCCTATTATGGCTCGACTAAGAAGTCATTAACAATACGATACCCTTGAACATAAAGGGGCTGAGTTTCAGGGTAGTCAATGTTTTTGGTTTCATTTTTTTTTTTGCAGTAGCGTGAAGAGACAGTGATATTGAGGTATCAGGTGCATCGGGGTTATGTTACTGAGTATAGGCTATTGGTAGCTTCAGCAGTATAGACCTTTGTCGATGACAGTATCTCGAGTATTAACAGATCACCCAAAAGCTCACAGAAGAAAAACCTCCCATATCATGAAGCCTGTTGGATGACGTCACACCCAATGATGTCATCTTAGTGGCTAAAGAACCTTCAGAAAAATAAGATAAAGTATTACTATACAGACGATCTCCTTCTGTCTATGATTATTATTTTTATTATTATTATTATTATTATTATTATTATTATTATTGTTGTTGTTGTTGTTGTTGTGTTGTTGTTCTTGGTGTTATTGTTCATATTTTTGCAAAAAGTAAAAAACATTGACAAATTATTGATGAGCCAATAATATATATATATATATATATATATATATATATATATAATATATATATATATATATATATATATATATATATATATATATATATATATATATATAGCCAAATAAGCACATTACATATGTGAAAACATGAATCATTTTTTACCCCGACCAGGACTCGAACCCAGGACTTATAATTACTAAGTCCAGGCGCTACCAACTACACACCACAGAAGGTTAAAAGGAATCCAGCCTTATAGCTTATATCTGCTATACTTAGGAATGAACGCATTCTAACTGAATGCCACTATGTTCATATATATATATATATATATATATATATATATATATATATATATATATATATATATATATATATATATATATATATATATATATATATATATATATATATATATATATATATATATATATATATATATATATATATATATATATATATATATATATATATATATATATATATATATATATATATATATATATATATATATATATATATATATATATATATATATATATATATATATATATATATATATATATATATATATATATATATATATATATATATATATATATATATATATATATATATATATATATATATATATATATATGTGTGTGTGTGTGTGTGTGTGTGTGTGTGTGTGTGTGTGTGTGTGTGTGTGTGATTACCTAATTGTGATTACCTAATTGTGTTTACGGGAAAGAGCCCAAAGCTCGTATCTTCCCGTCTCCTGATCGGTTCCATTTTAGACTTAGTGATACTTATCGTACCTGTCCTTAAAACTATGGATTGAGATAGGATTAACTACCTCCTCGCTTAGCGAATTCCAATTTTCAACTACTCTTACACTGAAAAAGTATTTCCTTACATCCTGCAAAGAAGTTTTCTTACGAAGCTTCAAACTATGACCTCTAGTTCTAGAGCCAGCCATATCGAAATATCGATCCCTATCCACTCTATCATAACCATGAAGGAATTTAAAGACTGTCACCATATCCCCCCTCACTCTTCTAGCTTCGAGTGATGGCAAGTCTAATTCCCTCAGCCTCTCATCATAACCGAGATTGCGTATTTCTGGCACCAGTTTCGTGGCATGTCTTTGAACTTTTTCAAGCTTAGCTATGTGCTTTTTCAAGTGCGGATTCCAAAAGGGGGCTGCATATTCGAGTTTTGGCCTAACATAGGTTACATAAATATTTCTGAACATTTCCTTGTCCATGTGCCTGAAGGCTACCCTTACATTTGATAAGAATGCATATGCTGCCCTTACTATGCCATTTATATGTATTTCTGGTGACAAATCTGCCAGTATGTTTACTCCTAGATCTCTCTCATTTTCTGTCTCTTGAAGTTGTACTCCAGCCACCGAGTAGTCAAGCTTGGGCCTTCTTGCACTTGTACCCATTCTCATTACCTTACATTTTGAGGTATTGAATTTCATTAGCCACTTTTCTGACCACTCATGCAGATTATTTAGATCCTCCTGAAGTTCTCTACCATTGTTCTCGTTTTTTACTTTCTTCACAATCTTTGCATCATCTGCAAACATATTCATGAATGAATTTACAGACTCTGGTAGGTCATTTACATATACAAGGAACAAAAGTGGCCCTAAAACTGAACCCTGTGGAACTCCACTACTAACTCTTCTCCATTCAGACATTGAGTGTCTTACTCTAACCCTCTGTTCCCTTCCTTCTAAGTAAGTTTTTATCCATTCCAAGACATTTCCACCTATTCTAGCCATTGATTGCAGCTTCCTAATAAGTCTCCCATGTGGAACAGTGTCAAACGCTTTCTGGAAGTCTAGGAATATGCAGTCTGCCCAGCCCTCTCTTTCCTGTAAGATTTGGCTTACCTCATCATAAAATTCTAATAAGTTTGTTACTGTTGATCTACCTTCTCTGAAGCCATGTTGCCTCACTGACAAAAAGTTGAAGGATTCCAAGTGAAGAGAGATATGTTTCCTTAGTAGTTTCTCCATAACTTTGCAAACTATGCTGATCAAGGAAACTGGTCTATAGTTCAGAGCCGTATCCCTCCTTCCCTTTTTGAAGATAGGTATCACATTTGCTTGTTTCCAGCATCTTGGAATCTCCCCCGACTCCAGTGACTCCTTAAATATGATACTTAGTTTCACTGATATTGTGTTTGCACATTTTTTAAGCACATGAGGGGATATGTCATCAGGACCTGTAGCTTTATGAACATCTAAATCCATCAGCGCTTTGCATACCTCTCTGGCTGTAAGGTTGATGTTCTCTAATACCGGCCCTTGAGCTTCTATAACTGCACACTGAGGGGGTGGGGTATTTTCTACTGTAAATACTGATTGAAACTCCTTGTTCAATTCTTTGCAGATCTCTTCGTCCGTCTCAGTGATGCTTCCATCCGCTCTCTTTAGCCTTAAAACCTGTTCTTTTACCATCAGTTTTCCTCTGATAAAGCTGTGGAAAAGCTTGTGATTTTCTTTAGCCTTCCTGGTGATGTCCCTCTCATAATCTCTCTCTGCCTCTCTCCTTTTACTTAGGTAGTCATTTCTTGCTCTTTTGTAGGTTTGCCAGGCATTTATGTTTTTTCTCCTCCTATACCTTTTCCAGCATTTGTCTCTCCACTCCTTAGCTCTTTTACACCCATTATCGAACCATTTCTCTCTGGCATGAATTACACCTACTTTGGTGACAGGTATGCAGCAATCTACTATCTTCCCATATTTCTCACAAAAGATGTCATACATTTCTTGTACAGATTTGTTGTAAAATAAGGTTCTCCTGTCAATAACTGCAAAAAGCTCATTCATTTTGATGTAATCTCCTTTCGGATAGTTCCTCCTCATGTCCTCAGTGCCTCTACTCTCAGGAAGAATGTCTTCAGTGTGTGTGTGTGTGTGTATATATATATATATATATATATATATATATATATATATATATATATATATATATATATATATATATATATATATATATATATATATATATATATATATATATATATATATATATATATATATATATATATATATATATATATATATATATATAGGGCCGCACTATAGCTTATTTATTTTTAGGAGAAAGGGCAGCACTGAAAGCCTTTGAGGGCCGCATGCGGCCCTTGGGCCGCAGGTTGCACTGACGTAGAGGTTTTGATTATCCCATCTAATGACACCACTGACGTAGAGATTTTATTATTATCCCACCGAGTGTCACCACTGACGTAGGGCTTTTCCTCCTACGTATATATATTTATAATTATTAGTACCAGAAGGGTACAAGGTAAGAATGGACACGCAGTGAATCCTTTGCTTATATTTATTCTAGAGTACAACACAACTTCGACGCCTCAATGCCCCCACCCTATGACTATCACAATCTATGATCTATTCGTGCCCCTGGCAAAGTTCTAACTAACTGTCTCTGCCCTGGGTGGCTCTTTAAATACCCCCTGGGGCAGGGCGTGGCTTAACATCCAATCCTCCAATGAAATCAGTGAGGTCTAGTCCAGCTAATCAACGCCAGGTTCAAAGTGGAATCCCGCCTACCTCTGGGGAGGAGTTATTGGGCATCTCTCCTGGGCGTGTACCTGCGTACGAAACATAAGTTTATGTTTCGTGCGGTTTAGGAAATGGCTAACTTCTCGGCCTTTCCCACCCTCCTCAGGTACTCCATGTCGGATGCCAAGTCTCAGGGGTCCGGTCATATATCTCCTTGACGCTTTCTACAAACATTGGCTGTACCGCAGAAAACAATTGGGAGAGTATTCTATTTCGCCCTTGACTTCTAGCCTCACATGTTTCTCTTCACGACTTGTGGTGTTTTCGAGGACCGAGGGTCCCTTATCCTGTAGGCCTCCTGGGGGGGGGTGCATGGCGCCAGCGGTTAGTTCCAGGTGCCTAGCCACAAACCTTGGGTGTCCCAAGGGAACACATGGTCGGCACCCCAAAACTCAATAAAAGTGAGGGCATGTAATATAATATCCGTGGCCTCGACTAACCGTTACCCCTCAAGATTTGTTACAAGTTTCAGATTCTGGCTTCAGCATGACGGACTGGCTTCAGCATGACGGAAGTCATACGACAGCACACCCCTGATATATGTCTTCTTTATTTATATATTAATTTATTTCTTAATTGATACATATATTTTCACTTTATTTATTAATA
>JAXCGZ010006526.1:15000-25000 GCA_037179515.1 Halocaridina rubra
CTACAGGACATGGTTGGACAATAAATGAAGAAGGATATATTGCAATTTTTTATTATTATTGTGACACCAGGTCATGCCAAAAATAAAATTAAAATAAATTTACCCTCATCAAGCGGTAGAAGAGGAGGAGGATGCAGGAGAACGAACCTCTATCTGCAAATGTAAACAAAGATAAAATAAAAATTATAAATAACAAAAGCAAGACTAAAAGACGAAAAAAAAATTAATTATGCAATGCCTAAATGTAAAACACGTTAGCAAGACTAAAAAACCAAAAAAAAAATTTCATTATGAAATGCCTGAATTCCTGTAAAAAAAAAAAAAAAAAAAAAAAAAAAACATTCTACTCACTCTATTATACGGTGAGCAACAGGCATGGGACAAGCATAGTGGCAGTGAGCACGTGACGTCAGCAGTATAAGAAGAGGAGAAGGAACCCCTATATGCCAAATATAAGAAACAATTAACAAAAGCAAGACTAAAAAACTAAATTTTTTTCATTATGCAACTAGCCATGATATTATGGTACAGGTATACAATTATCTGTAAAATTTAAAAGAACTGAAAACACAAACAGTTATAAATATATCCACACAAAGAACTGAAAACACAAACAGTTATAAATATATCCACACCGGTGGATAAAATACCCTAATTTAGGGTAATCAAAGAATGATGATGAGTCGTATCTAGGTAGAGTATATAATAATAATAATAATGATGAATTTTATTACGTTTAGGGTACTCAATATGGATTTAGGGAAATTTCTGTCCAGATCGAGGGTAAACTAAGCTTGTACACGTGGAAGCAGTTGTCGTACACTTACCATTTTTCACATTTCTCCAGAATATCTGATCGACAATATGAAAACTTCTACTTACCATTTTTTCCATTTTCCCCATAATATCCGATCAAGAATATAAAGACTTAGCCGCAATTAAACTAAAACCAGTTTTTGCACTTTTATTTTTTCCTCATTTTCACGGATAGTGTGTACGTACATACATTCACCGAGATGCAATGCCTGTTCAACGGCGACCGTACTCTCACCACTCTCATCACGGCTCAACCCTAGCAATTCAATTTCAGGAATTATTGCCTTTCTGCCCTATATGGGAGTAAAAGCACTTATACAGTCTTTTTCCTGGGCATTTAGTGGCCATGCTAGTTCAATATATAATCTTTAAAATACTAAAGAACGGAAAACAGTTATAAATATATCCATGCACAGTGGATAAAATACCCTAATTTAGGGTAATCAGAGAATGATGAGTGATATCTACGTTGAGTACATAATGATAATCATAATAATAATAATAATCATAATAATAATAATAATAATAATAATAATAATAATAATAATAATATTTATAATAATGATGAATTTCATTGCGCTTAGGGTACTCAATATGGACTTAGGGAAATTTTTGTCCAGATCTACGGTAAACTAAGCTTGTACTTGTAGAAGCAGTGTCGTACACTTACTATATTCCCATTTTCTCCAGAATATCAGATCGACAATATGAAAACTTCTTACTTACCATTTTTTCCATTTTCCCCATAATATCCGATCAAGAATATGAAGAGTTAGCCGAAGTTAAAATAAACCAGTTTTTGCACTTTTATTTTTTCCTCATTTTCACGGATAGTGTACGTACATACATTCACTGAGATGCAACGCCTGTTCAATGGCAACCGTACTCTCACCACTCTCATGATGGCTCAACCTTGCAATTTTATTTCAAGAATTATTGCCTTTCTGCCTTTTATGGGAGTACAAGTACTTATACAGTCTTTTCCTGGGCATTTAGTGGACATGATAGTACAATATATAATCTTTAAAGTATAAAAGAACGGAGCACACAAACCGCAACATTCACTGAAAGGCATTGCCGGATTAATGGGGACCTAAGTCTCACCACTCTCATAACAGCCCAAATCTTGCAATTTTATTTCAAGAATCATTGCCATTCTGCCTCTTTTGGGAGTAGAAGCACTTACAGTCTTTTCCTAGGCTTTTACTGGCCATGATAGTACAATATATAATCTTTAAAATACAAAAGAACTGAAAATACAAACATAACACAAACACAGAATACAAAATATATCCACTCACTATACTGGGTAACAGCACACTGATGGCAGCGTGGCAGGCAAAGCATCCGCGGGCACTTATTTACTAAAATAAAATAAAAAAAACAATTTTTTGGGGGGCGTTATTTGCGAAATATGAATTTTTTTACTATTAAATTTTGGGGGCATTATAGCAATGTCGTGGACAAAAAAATCACGTGAAAAGGAACAAGGTGTATATATATATATATATATATATATATATATATATATATATATATATATATATATATATATATATATATATATATATATATATATATATATATATATATATATATATATATATATATATATATATACTCACCTCTTGGAACTACACAAGGATAGGTTCTAAGGAGGCACGTGTAATGTAAAATTCGAGTAATGTAACCAGTCATTTTCCATAAGAAACAATGATAATAGGCATAGATACGTTCCACAACCGTACATAAACACACTATGTCAAAGACATAAGATAAGTAAAACATACTTTATAAGTACATAACAAAGCAGAGAGACCTGTAGTTATTTATATTATTAATTTTCCAAAAGTAGTTAATATTGAACATAGTGATAATCTCCATGCATTTTAAATTCTAGGTGACAGTCTAAATAGATTCAGGAACTCGTTTTTGTCACGTGATTAACAGCAGCAAGGGCAAGCAAAAAACAATAGGCACTCAAAATATCACACATACAATAAAGGCTGTTTTTTTTTATATCAAAGTTTAAATTCTGTACTAAATGTCTTCTTTCCTCCTAAAATGCTCCCACATTATTTTCTATATTCATATACTATTTACAATATGTATTTTAATCACATACTTATCTACATGTACAACAGCTCGAGTAACTTTTCGCTCCTCAAGCTTCACTTATGGCTAACTGTACAAACTGTCTTTGACTACATTTCAACTACTCTGCGCTCTCCTCTCTTGGAGGTATTCGATCTGCTGTTTCAGTTTTTCCTTTTCTCTGAGTAACTGCTGTTCATTTAGTTGGAGTTGTCTGCAGTGAAGGGCCGCCTTCTTTAAGATCTGTACCTTTGGGGCCTTTTCCAGTTTATTCGTTTCTGGAACCAGCTGACGTAAGTACTCAAATGCATTGCGGAGATCTACTCTTCTCTGTCTCTCAAGAGAGTTATGAACTGAACGACGACCTACATCAGATTCTACACGATTCTTCTGTCTGTGTTTTGTGGTCTTCATAACCTGCTGTTGGCAAAAATTTACGTAGATTAGATGAGCACTTTCAGAAGTTTTCAAGCATTAATACGAAAGTTATATAAGATATGTAGGTCATCAGAGACATATACCATACCTTAATAAACAAAAAGCTTACAATTACAACTGCTAAGTCAAATACTTACCTCAGTGTGATATTCTCTCATGCGTTTTGTATAGGCTGCTGGTTTGCCTTGTGTCTTTATCTTCACAGACACCAATCTACTGGATGTGGCAGTGGTGCTACATGAGGGATCTTCACTCTCAGGAACAATTGGACCAGAAGCCTTGTTAACCTGGCGGTTGCGCATGGCATGGATGCGTATTTGAAGTTGTCTCTTTACGTCGACAGCAATTTTTGTATGATCAACAACATGTCGACTTGATGCAGATGTGGAAATAACAGGAGTCGTTGGACAAGCAGTATTAAGGTTGAATGGATGTGAAGCCAAATCAGTTTGGTCACTGCATGATACAACATCAACTTCATCTTCTGTCAAAGGGAAAAAAGTTGATATAGTATACAGATTGAGAACTGTTTCATAATAAATACATAATCTGTCAAGGGGAAAAAGTTTATATAGTATTGAGATGGAGATGTGCTTCATGTTAAATACAACTTGTTTATATTCATTGCCGCCAAGAAAAATAAATAAAAGATTCTTTATGATTAATCTCGTATGAGCAAAACCAGTCAATACTACCAAACGGTGGAGTATATAAAAAAAAAATTTAATCATACATCAAAGCACATACGATTTTTATACAAAATTTGGTCAGTTTTCATTTTGTCAAGGACAGCACTACATAAAATTTGCTACTGGAGGAGCTTGCGTTCCTGAGATACTAAGAGGTTCTATCATCTCCTAAAGCCTAACATTCCCCGCCAGTACCTCGCTTCAGGCACCAATGGCCAGGGAAGGGGTTCTACATTAGGGGAACCGTGAGGGGAAGGCTGGCATTAGGCTCTGGCACGCTCCTTTGGCACTTGTAAAAAACAGATCAGAGTAGACTTATGCTATTGTCCTCTAACCATGTAATGAACAGCAGACTTGAGGAAAGGATCTGAACAATATTGGGTGGCGATGATATAAAGGGGAAAGAAAATGAACTGGTATGACAGATTACAAATCAACTGATAGGGTCACGAAAGAGGACGTAAAACTAAAAATCTCCAAAACAAACAGCTAATGAGATGGATGTAAAAGGAAAAGAAAGGATTTGGAGGGGGGGACACAGAGATTCACTGGAGGGTATAGGGGTAAATGGGAGAAGAGTAGGAGGGGGATAATTTGGCACTAAATACCATGATGGCAACTTTGAAGCTGGCACCAGCGAAGCCAGACGATTGTGGTGCCAAGATTGCTAGAGTCGTCTCAGAGACAAAACTGAGGGGAGAAAAAAATCGTCTAGGAAGGAACAGGGACAGACCAGGAAGGAGGGGAGAGTAAAACTTGGGAAGAAGAGAGTTGAATTTCTGTGGTTGTGGTAGTGAGGAAACTCGAAACGATTTTTAGAGCCAGATCAAAGAACTAGGAAGGATGGCACACTGCTGCCAGGTGTTTCTTCACTTCGCATTATAAGAATACAATTATGCCTAAGAAAATAATTACGTTGGTATCATTAATATTTTATTACTACTTACTACTACTACTGAAACATAATAATAATAATAATAATAATAATAATAATAATAATAATAATAATAATAACAATAATAATGACATTTGATATCAATTAAACAAAATGTTCACGATGATTTGCGTGTGTGTGGGAGAGAGAGAGAGAGAGAGAGAGAGAGAGAGAGAGAGAGAGAGAGAGAGAGAGAGAGAGAGAGAGAGAGAGAGAGAGAGAGAGAGAGAGAGAGAGAGAGAGATTCGTACCCACATTGGTATGCAGACATTAGCTATTTACACACACATACACTCTTAATTCTTCAAAAAGACTAAACCAAAATTCCCATGAGTTCAGAATGACATACTCACCACCATAAAATCATAATGGTTAAGAACAGTACGTATTGCAGTTTTTAAGTTCGCAATGCGAGGGCATTAAAATAGGTCTTCATTTAGACAAATGGCTTTTAATTTACAAATGTCATGTATATATTAGTAATTTAACTAGTACGAAAAGTGTTTTTTTTTTTTTTTTTTGATTCAAGACCGAATATATAGTCTACTAGGATATGACTTTCGCATACAATTCAATATCCAACGTGCTTATCAATGTTGCTATATTGCTGATGTTTTGACCATACACACGTACCTAACCAAATCTGCCAGCAAATAAGTCATGTACGAAATACTAAAACATATTAACAGGAATTATATTTTAAAATTACTATTAAAAGTACTCTCACTACAAATAAGAACCACCAATTGAATATCAGTGTTAATATAATCTTGAAATATTACTGCTAGTCCTTATACTTTTAACAACGGCAGTTATTGCACAAGTGGCAATTATTGAGTTAAAAAAATAATTCGAAGGGTAAGAGGTAGGCCTAGTCTTATCAACGCTAGACAAAGAAGACTGATAATAACGTCCTTAACAAAGCATCAGTGTGGACAAAAGTTGGTTTCTTTGTTTTCAGCATGGATAATGATTTAAAAGAGAAACAGATAAGAACAGAAATGATGGAAGCTTTCAGATTTCTTATCAGGTTGCCGGGATAAATACTTCACGAACACACGTGCGAGCACGAGCAAGCGCACCCACACACAGACACACTAGCAGTTTCTATGAAATGGGTTGTATCAATATTAAATCCTATTCGCATCCTAATATGACACACAAACTGTTCAAGGATATATATATTACATCTCTGGCACAGTTCTAGGATATACTGACTCCCAAGTACTTGATAAATTTGGATCTACTCGCATGATTTGCTCTCTTCGCTGCAAGAACAGGAAAGCAAACTATTGGGGGTTAAAAGATGACATAAATCCAATATAACTGTGCAGAAACCGTTGCGCTAAAACGTGGATTTTATCAAAGCAACACAATACGTAACTGAAAGATATGAGTCTAGAATAGTGCACTATGGTTATGGAGAATGTTTTACAGTTATTTTACTTATTATTTTTCAATGTATTTTTAAGCTGCAAGTCAATGTTTTAGTTGAATACTGTCTTCTCCATTCCATCCCTCCTCTTCCGCACTTCTGCTTAGGTATAATGAAGGATGGAATCGAAGCAATACTAACGACAAATATTTTCCGTGCCCTTTTAACAATAGGTTACCTGGTGTTTCAAGACAATAGGGTAAAGGTACTGTGAAGAAAAAACGAAGAGAGAGAGAGAGAGAGAGAGAGAGAGGAGAGAGAGAGAGAGAGAGAGAGAGAGAGAGAGAGAGAGAGAGAGAGAGAGAGAGAGAGAGAGAGAGAGAGAATTTTATCACAGTTAACTACATAATAGTTACATTAATTTCTGATCATATATAAATTTTTACCTTACCGTTAAATCTTGCATCGGTAATGCACAGTTCCTAGTCCGTTAACACTAGAACCAGCCTGAGCCCGACAAAATGAGGCAAGGGATGGGGGAAAATGATTGACAAGTTCACAAACTGTGTGTGTATGTCCTTCCCTTCCTTCAAGTGACAGTATTATATATATATATATATATATATATATATATATATATATATATATATATATATATATATATATATATATATATATATATATATATATATATATATATATATATATATATATATATTTTATATATATATATATATATATATATATATATATATATATATATATATATATATATATATATATATATATATATATATATATATATATATATATATATATATATATATATATATATATATATCTGGATTCAACTTATGCTTAAAAATTAACAGCAGTGAGTTAAAGGTATGCATACTATCAAAGACTAAAGGTTTCTAATAAAAGGCCAGGGACAGTTTTAGCGCAGAGCCCGACAATATACTTATCACACAGAGGGTGAACAAGCCCCATAGTGAGTCACGTGGACCCAGTGATCTCAAGACATTGGCTGAAATATCGTAGACCTACAGAATATTACCGACTCCTAAATTATTTGCTCAATTTAATGGGTAGACCTAATCCAACCCATGTTTCATTCAACCCCGATCAAGAATCGAACCTGGGGCAAGTATATTACGGGCCCTAAACTAAACTACTGCGCTACTATATCGCTAATGAAGTTTAGTCTTTAATAATGTAAATGGTTAAAACAAGCCCGTAGACTTTCATCGGTGTTAACGCATGATCTGGTAACGCTGGGAGGGGAACCATTAGTTTACGGAATGCTCAATAGATGGCGGGAGCGAATCTTCTCTAGGTCAGTAGCCCAAATGAGAAGGGAATTAGATGGAAAAAGAAGTGTTAAGCTTATGAGGGAAACGATAGGGAATGGGAGGGATATTATGTTAATACTGTTATATGATCTACAGTATACAGACAACAACAGCAGATTTATTTTAATCTAAGGTTTCTTAATAACTTACCGGTATCGGAGGGTGTAACAATGCCAGGATGATCCGACCATCAGTCTCAGGAACTCTGCCACAGTAGTTGTGTTCGCTGTTAACAGTTGGAGTATAGGTGACGAGTTTTCCAATAGCTCCTCTGTAGACACCATTAGTGTAACGAGAGTTACCATTTGCACTGCGATGACTACTGCCGTTGCAGGAAAAAGTTTCACTCGTGTGATCGTCACCATCGCAATCACTATCAGTCCCAGAGGGTGTATCAGGTAAATTGTCTTCCGATTCTTCATCTTCGGAGATTTCGTCGTGACGAAGGGCGTCTCTCAGAGCCGCGTCTGCTGAACACTCCGATACTTGGCGTTCTTTTCTAGGAGGCACTTCCAACATAGAATGACAACACGTGCCTCCTCCCCACATTATGTCTCTCTTCAAAGATTCTTCAGGAACAGGAGGTAGGGGAGGGGTCAACCAAAGCAAGCTGTTAGAACTCCAACTCACTTCCATAGGTGTATCGGTCAAGGGTGTGGATTCCAAATCAGACAAGATGTCACTAATATCAGAAGGCGGTGTAGCTGATGGTGATTCCAGTATCTCTGGAATCGAGGCTACTAATTCATCTAAGTCATGTTCTGTAGGAGGAGAGTGTGGAGGCGTAGGTGGAACACCCATGTGATGATGCTGTCGAGGGCTGTTGTGATGGAAAATCATGTCAGATGTGAAACCCATATTATGATCGGGTATGGTGGACTCTTGGTTGTTGATGGTTACAGATCTGTCACTGTCCATGTCAAACTTGTTCCATATATCCTCAGGAAGGGCAAGGTGTTGTAAATGTGTTGGAGTCATCCAAGACTCGGGTATTATGTCAGATGTCACCGTCATAGCCATGATGCCCTTGGCTACAAGAAAAAGAAAAAACAAATGGTCAGTAACATCATTGACTGAAAAAAAATACAAAATAAGAGCCGAGGTCAACACCTAAAACAATGAGAAAGATATAATGCTACATGGGATGTATCTCCACTGAAGATGCTGAAATATAATAAGCCATAATAACTTACGACGTAGAAGTTCATATAAACACCTAAGGTTTTCCACTGACAAATAATAGAGATAATAGTTCACACAAGTGTTTATCTCTAAATTTTACTTACAAAAGCAATACAATATATACATAAAACAGTATTCTGTACTTTTTCATGTACTTTATCCCCATATGAGAAGTAACTTGCACTGAAATGAAGTCTTAATCATAGGTAAATACGATGAAAATAATAAAAAGATATTCCAAAGGAAAGCTATTTTATGTTATTCAGGATAGTCTTCCTCAACTCGTCTCTGACCTACTTAACCACTAATTATGAATGACACCCACTATGACTCAACCATTCATTCCACTCCTTGACAAGTCCTTCGCAAGAAGGCAACCGTCCTAGCCCTTGGTAGATAAGGGAGTCCGTGACGTAAAACCGGAAGAAGAACTTGTGTAGTAGAACACTAGACCTTACGGTGTGTGATTTCCTCTCTGAAAGCAGTCTATTTTATCGCTACTTTATGGAAGGAAGTTTCTTGAATCAGAAAAAAAAACCTTTCACTATTCAAGAAAATTCAAAATAAACATTCGTAATAACATATACTGTACAGGGTATATGTTTCAAAAATTTCGATATAAGAGTAACTACAATGTTTATGTATAGTGAAGACCAAAGATGCCAATATTGAACACCAGGCAGATAAATGTGACATGTTACTTATTATTTATCAGAGATGTGAACAGCAATGACCAAAAATTTATGGGTCAATGTACTTTCATTCATTCACCGTCTATTCCCTGAGGCCCACTGAGTACTCTCGTTATAATTCAGTCTTTGGTTATGCCTGAAACCATTTTAAATGCATATGTCTGAAACGGCCTTTGAATGCTAATAAGTCGAAGTAATCCAACCTTTGAATGGTAACTAGCTGAAGTAACCCGGAAGCGGTTTAACACAATTTATTATAACCTAATTTTATGCTTCTGCAGCTTTTCTACTTATGGTATTTCAAAATATATTTTCTAACAAATCCTTAAAACTTGGACCGTATCAAGTTTTAAAAAGAATGTTTTGAGCTCATATGGAATCGATTATGGGATACTACTCTAATAATAATAATAATAATAATAATAATA
>JAXCGZ010006527.1:0-22500 GCA_037179515.1 Halocaridina rubra
CTTTTTCTTTTTATACTTAAATTACCATGGTCAAGTTTTTAAGTTAAGATGTGTGTTACCAGAAAAGAGATAAACTGAGTCACTAAATAGCACTTATATGGAGATATAAAAATTCTGTGTGAAGCTCAATTAAAAGTTTTTCTCTTTTTTTTCCTCTTTCTCGTCTTCTTTCTATATTCTGTGAGAGGGAGAACATAAAAATGAGGCCATCTCTGTCCCAAACCTCTCCCACCCATGGGTCGGGAGGAGGGGTAGCCATCAGGGGACTTAAACAGAGAATCAAGAAGTTAGAGGCAATGGTTATAAGCCTTGATGATAAAATTCGGAATATGGATGGAGAAATGAAAGAGAATGAAACACTCAGAGAACAAATAAGATCTTTGTAGGAAGCAAATAAAGCACAAGGGCAGGAGAGAAAGGAACTAGAAAAAAGAATAAAGAAGCTGGAAGGGGAAAAGAGTCAACTAGAATCTAGAATTTCTAAACAAGAAGATAAAAGCAAACAGCTGAATGACAACCTAAAGGAATTAGATGTTAGTTCACTGCTCTCTTCTGAGAGAGACGAGATTGCTGCTTGGAATGTCCAGATTAAGGAAAACATTGAACAGTTCAGAAAAGAGTTCCAGGAGCTGAATATGGAAAATGATGCCATGAAAACTTCCTTTGCTGATGCACTAAAGGGGAATGTGGCAGTAAAAGAGGCTGTAAAGGTGGTGGCACTGGAAAACATACAAACAGTTGACTATAAAGAGACAGTAATCGAAAAAATGAAAGACGTTGTGATGGAAAGGGCAAACCCACTCATCAGACAGGCACTTGATAAGGAAAAGACAGTGGTAATCTCAGGCATAAGTGAATCCCAGGAGCCAACATGGCAGGGGAGACTTGAAGAAAATAAAGCTAGGGTTGTAGACCTGATAAGAAAGCTTGGAGTAGTATGTGGTCCTGAGGATATTGTAAACATACACCAACTAGGTAAATATTCGAGGGAAGGAAAGCCGAGACCAACAAAAGTAACCTTTGAGAGAGGGGAAACATGTAGGGAAATATTGTTGAGAAAAAAAAGGCTAAAAGACCTTCAAGAATGCAAAGAAGTGTTTATTAGACGATACAGAACACAGGAAGAGATGGGAAAGATCAAAAACTTGTTGCAAGAGGCAAGAAGGTTAAATGATGAAAGAAATGAAGAAGAGAAGAAAAATTTTTGTTACAGAGTACTTCCAGACAAAGGGGAGATAAAGAAGATAATGACAGAAGATCAGGGGATGGGGCCTCATTAAGATTGTTATACACAAATGCTGATGGATTAGCTGGTAAGGCAGTAGAATTAAAAGATAGGATTCACAACAGTAAGGCAGATATAGTAGCAATTACAGAGACTAAGTTGAGTGAGGACATAAACAGTGTCACAGTTTTTCCTAAGGGCTTCAGAATACTAAGGGTTGAAAGATCTGAGAGGACTGGTGGAGGGATAGCACTGCTCATAAGTGAGAGGATTCAAGTTGAAGAAATAAACTTGGCTATAGAAAGTGAGTTCAAGGAATTTCTTGTTGCTCGCATAAATACTGGGTCAGAGAGCATTATAATAACTGTTGTATACAACCCACCAAGGAACCAAAATAGGCTTGAAGTTTATGAGGAAAGTCATATAGGTACTATTGAAGTCATAAACTCAGTTGTTAACATGGCACGGGAAAAAAAATGTAGGATTTTGATTATGGGAGACTTTAATCATAAAGAGATAGATTGGATAAATCTTGACCCACACAGTGGTGAGGACTCATTCGGGGCAAGATTCCTAGATTGTGTACAAGGGAATTTCCTACACCAACATGTAATGGAACCAACAAGGGCCAGGGGTGGGGATGAGCCATCACTACTTGATCTAGTGTTCACAGATAATGTGTTGGATATTGAAAATATTGAGTATGAACCACCAATTGGAAAGAGTGACCACTGTGTGTTGTTGATGGAGTATATCATTGAAGATATTCTTCCTGAGAGTAGAGGCACTGAGGACATGAGGAGGAACTATCCAAAAGGAGATTACATCAAAATGAATGAGCTTTTTGCAGTTATTGACTGGAAAACCTTATTTTACAACAAATCTGTACAAGAAATGTATGACATCTTTTGTGAGAAATATGGGAAGATAGTAGATTGCTGCATACCTGTCACCAAAGTAGGTGTAATTCATGCCAGAGAGAAATGGTTCGATAATGGGTGTAAAAGAGCTAAGGAGTGGAGAGACAAATGCTGGAAAAGGTATAGGAGGAGAAAAAACATGAATGCCTGGCAAACCTACAAAAGAGCAAGAAATGACTACCTAAGTAAAAAGAGAGAGGCAGAGAGAGATTATGAGAGTGACATCACCAGGAAGGCTAAAGAAAAGGTCCCAAGCTTTTCCACAGCTTTATCAGAGGAAAACTGAAGGTAAAAGAACAGGTTTTAAGGCTAAAGAGAGCGGATGGAAGCATCACTGAGACGGATGAAGAGATCTGCAAAGAATTGAACAAGGAGTTTCAGTCAGTATTTACAGTAGAAAATACCCCACCCCCTCAGATTGCAGTGATAGAAGCTCAAGGGCCGGTATTAGAGAACATCAACCTTACAGCCACAGAGGTATGCAAAGCGCTGATGGATTTAGATGTTCATAAAGCTACAGGTCCTGATGACATATCCCCTCATGTGCTTAAGAAATGCGCAAACACAATATCAGTGGCACTAAGTATCATATTTAAGGAGTCACTGGAGTCAGGGGAGATTCCAAGATGCTGGAAACAAGCAAATGTGATACCTATCTTCAAAAAGGGAAGGAGGGATACGGCTCTGAACTATAGACCAGTTTCCTTGACCAGCATAGTTTGCAAAGTTATGGAGAAACTACTAAGGAAACATATCTCTCTTCACTTGGAATCCTTCAACTTTTTGTCAGTGAGGCAACATGGCTTCAGAGAAGGAAGATCAACAGTAACAAACTTATTAGAATTTTATGATGAGGTAAGCCAAATCTTACAGGAAAGAGAGGGCTGGGCAGATTGCATATTCCTAGACTTCCAGAAAGCGTTTGACACTGTTCCACATGGGAGTCTTATTAGGAAGCTGCAATCAATGGCTAGAATAGGTGGAAATGTCTTGGAATGGATAAAAACTTACTTAGAAGGAAGGGAACAGAGGGTTAGAGTAAGACACTCAGTGTCTGAATGGAGAAGAGTTAGTAGTGGAGTTCCACAGGGTTCAGTTTTAGGGCCACTTTTGTTCCTTGTATATGTAAATGACCTACCAGAGTCTGTAAATTCATTCATGAATATGTTTGCAGATGATTCAAAGATTGTGAAGAAAGTAAAAAACGAGAACAATGGTAGAGAACTTCAGGAGGATCTAAATAATCTGCATGAGTGGTCAGAAAAGTGGCTAATGAAATTCAATACTTCAAAATGTAAGGTAATGAGAATGGGTACAAGTGCAAGAAGACCCAAGCTTGACTACTCGGTGGCTGGAGTACAACTTCAAGAGACAGAAAATGAGAGAGATCTAGGAGTAAACATACTGGCAGATTTGTCTCCAGAAATACATATAAATGGCATAGTAAGGGCAGCATATGCATTCTTATCAAATGTAAGGGTAGCCTTCAGGCACATGGACAAGGAAATGTTGAGAAATATTTATGTAACCTATGTGAGGCCAAAACTCGAATATGCAGCCCCCTTTTGGAATCCGCACTTGAAAAAGCACATAGCTAAGCTTGAAAAAGTTCAAAGACATGCCACGAAACTGGTGCCAGAAATACGCAATCTCAGTTATGATGAGAGGCTGAGGGAATTAGACTTACTATCACTCGAAGCTAGAAGAGTAAGGGGGGATATGGTGACAGTCTTTAAATTCCTTCATGGTTATGATAGAGTGGATAGGGATCGATATTTCGATATGGCTGGCTCTAGAACGAGAGGTCATAGTTTGAAGCTTCGTAAGAAAACTTCTTTGCAGGATGTAAGGAAATACTTTTTCAGTGTAAGAGTAGTTGATAATTGGAATTGGCTAAGCGAGGAGGTAGTTAATGCTATCTCAATCCATAGTTTTAAGGACAGGTATGATAAGTATCACTAAGTCTAAAATGGAACCGATCAGGAGACGGGAAGATACGAGCTTTGGGCTCTTTCCCGTTAACACAATTAGGTAATCACAATTAGGTAATCACACACACACACACACACACACACACACACACACACACACACACACATACAAACAAGGACACTACATGCTTACCTCTATTACTATTCTAGTCTTATATCCCCCGCCAAAATGGTAATCAAAATCATAAAATTTTCTAAACACTATTTATAATGAATGCATCCATAACCATTTTTCTTTGCTTTATTCAGCGTTGTTCATTAATTTATCTACTCATTGATGTTAATATTTGCGTGTCTAAGTTTTGAAGAAGAGCTAAATGAATAAATAAGATTATTCACTCAAGGAGAAGTTAAACTCAAACCCCTTCAATTCCCACTTTCCCTTTCTTTCCACTTTCCCTTTCGCTCTACATTCCCTTTCTTTCCACTTTCCCTTTCGCTCTACATTCCCTTTCTTTCCACTTTCCCTTTCGCTCTACATTCCATTTCTTTCCACTTTCCCTTTCGCTCTACATTCCCTTTCTTTCCACTTTCCCTTTCGCTCTACATTCCATTTCTTTCCACTTTCCCTTTCGCTCTACATTCCATTTCTTTCCACTTTCCCTTCCGGTAATGTCAGAGGTTAGTGAGAGGGATTTAATCTTTCAGGTCCTTAGCGGAAATTCGCTACAGAATGATTTACACTCTATTAGGCTTCGTTTCTAGCTTGGTCGGTCTGTTTGACTACCTAAGTATCTATCTATCTATCGGCCTATCTACATCAAGCTGTCTATGACTGTCGTTCTAACAGGGTTCACTTATCTACTTGTACTTGTAATTCCACTCAAACCTCTATCTGCTCTCACATCTGTATGAATGTTCGCAAGATTGCATGTATGGATATTATGTATGTATGTATGCATGTATGTATGTATGTATCATGATCAAAATACACATAGAACCAGGTTCAGTTGGTGATAAACTATTAACAAATAATCAAATATTAAGAAGGACTATGATATTTGCTCTTGTCTCTGATCTAAGCAAAGCTAACCTTTATTCTTCCACTAGCCTAACACATTTCTACGTAAATACACACACACACGCACACACACACGCACACACACACACACACACACACACTATGGCTGGCTCTAGAACTAGAGGTCATAGTTTGAAGCTTCGGAAGAAAACTTGTTTGCAGGATGTAAGGAAATACTTTTTCAGTGTAAGAGTAGTTGATAATTGGAATTCGCTAAGCGAGGAGGTAGTTAATGCTACCTCAATCCATAGTTTTAAGGACAGGTATGATAAGTATCACTAAGTCTAAAAATGGAACCGATCAGGAGACGGGAAGATACGAGCTTTGGGCTCTTTCCCGTAAACACAATTAGGTAATCACAATTAGGTAATCACACACACACACACACACACACACACACACACACACACACACACACACACACACACACACACACACACACACATATATATATATATATATATATATATATATATATATATATATATATATATATATATATATATATATATGCATATATAAATGCACACACAGCATGGTTTGCAATGCTATGGAGAAACTACTAAGAAAACACATCTCTCTTCACTTGGAATCCTTCAACTTTTTGTCAGTGAGACAGCATGGCTTCAGAGAAGGTATATCAACAGTAACAAACTTATTAGAATTTTATGATGAGGTAAGCCGGATCTTACAGGAAAGAGAGGACTGGGCGGATTGCATATTCCTAGATTTCCAGAAGGCATTTGATTCGGTTCCACACGGGAAACTCATTAAGAAGCTGCAAGTAATGGCCAGAATAGGTGGAAATAGAATGCATAAAAACTGACTTTGAAGGAAGGCAAAAGAGGGTCAGAGTAAGACAGTGTCTGAAAGAAGTAGGGTTAGTAGTGATGTTACACAGGGTTCAGTTGTAGGGCCACTTTTGTTCCTTATATATGTAAATGACCTACCAGAGTCTGTAAATTCATTCATGAATATGATTGCAGATGATGTAAAGATTGTGAAGAGAGTAAGAGACGAGAATAATGGTAGAGAACTTCAAAAAGACCTAAATAGTCTGCATGAGTGGTCAGAGAAGTGGCTAATGGAATTCAGTAATTCTAAATGTAAGGTAATGAGAATGGGTACATATGCAAGAAGGCCCAAGCTTGGATACTCAAACAAATAAACAAACACATATTTCCATATTTGCAAAATAGCTATTCGTTAACAAAACTAAGAGTAAATTATAAGTAGACATGCAATTGAACTAATAAGTAAGAGGGTAATATATACAGTTAAAAAAATATATGTAACTCTCCTAGAATTAATCATACTGTAATAAATTTTTTTTAACAATAATGATAATAATATAGTAGTAATAATAACACTCTATACAGGATCATTATTATCGGCATTATCAGCACATTTGTATTCCTTACAATGAGAATTATTAGTTCTTAACTTGGAGAACAATGAAGGTGATATCAATTTACATATAGAGTGATTAGTGTTAAAGGAAATCGCATTAAATCATTAAGTTTAATTAGCGTGTGAGCAGCAACTAAATGTCCAAAAGAAAACTATATAGTTTGCCTTTGAAAGCTGTGAAGGAGGATGAATTTTTAAGATGTTCTGGAATATTGTTTCAGAATGTTGGCCCTTTAATGCTGATCATCTTTGATCCTGCTTCTGTGTTTGTTCTCTGAATAAAGATCTCACTAGTCTGTCTTGTGTTGGTTTCCCTTATATCCCTGACTGTTTTTAAATTGAATAGCCAGCTAGAATAATGATGGTTCAAAATTTTTTACACAAAAACATAAATAGCATAGGCGACCTTGTTTTCTGCCCACAGCCACCAAAGTTTTTTGAGAGCTGGTGTTATGTGGTCATATTTTCTTATTCCTCCTAGGGCAACTCGAGCTGCAAACTTAAGAAGCTTCCGTATTCTGTTTATCTGAGTCTAAGTGGCAGCTTCCCATGCAGTTGCGCAGTAATTAATATGACTTAGGGTAGAGATTCAACAACCGTTATTCGAGTGGCAGTCTCAAAATTTTCTTTTATACGTGATAAGTATATTAGTGTTCCTGTAATCTTTTTGCATACTTTATCTATATGGGAATCAAACAACATGTAGTAATCAAAATAAATTCCTAGATTTTTACTGTTTTCTTAGGTGTAATGATATTGCTGCAAAAATTAATTGATGTGTTTTCTGGAATTTGTGCTCAATAGCAGGAGCAGAAGTCAACAGACGGAGAATGAGAGAGATATAGGAGTAAACACTGTGGCAGATTTGTCTCCGGAAAAGCATATAAATGGCATAGTAAGGGCAGCATATAATTTCTTAGCAAATGTAAGGGTAGCCTTCAGGCACATGGACATGGAAATATACAGAAATATTTATGTAACCTATGTGTGGCCAAAGCGCGAATATGCAGCCCCCTTTTGGATTTCTCACTTAAAAAACGACACAATTAAGCTGGGAAAAGTTAATATATATATATATATATATATATATATATATATATATATATATATATATATATATATATATATATATATATATATATATATATATATATATATATATATATATATATATATATATATATATATATATATATATATATATATATATATATATATATATATATATATATATATATATATATATATATATATCTTCTTCTTCTTCTTCTTTGTCTACATCTTTTCCCACTTTTATGTGGGGTCGATGTTTCTGGCCAGTTATCTGTACGGGCCATATTTTGGTTTTGGCAAAATTTTTATGGCCGGATGCCCTTCCTGCCGCCAACCCTCCCCCATCTACCCGGGCTTGGGACCGGCACCAAGTTGAGGCTGGCTTGCCCCCCTCAGTGGCTGGGTTCTATATATATATATATATATATATATATATATATATATATATATATATATATATATATATATATATATATATATATATATATCAAATATACATATATATATATATATATATATATATATATATATATATATATATATATATATATATATATATATATATATATATATATATATATATATATATATATATATATATATATATATATATATATATATATATGTATATCAAATATATATATATATATATATATATATATATATATATATATATATATATATATATATATATATATATATATATATATATATATATATATATATATATATATATATATATATATATATATATATATATATATATATATAAATATATATATATATATATATATATATATATAGATATATATATATATATATATATATATATATATATATATATATATATATATATATATATATATATATATATATATATATATATATATATATATATATATATATATATATATATATATATATATATATATATATATATATATATATATATATATATATATATATATATATATATATATATATATATATATATATATATATATATATATATATATATATATATATATATATATATATATATATATATATATATATATATATATATATATATATATATATATATATATATATATATATATATATATATATATGTATATATATATATATATATATATATATATATATATATATATATATATATATATATATATATATATATATATATATATATATATATATATATATATATATATATATATATATATATATATATATATATATATATATATATATATATATATATATATATATATATTCTGGAAAGCCGTTTCCAACGATTCCTATTTTCGTCGTCATCCACTGTAATATCTTTTTGTTCCATATCAGCTGTTACACACTCCATCCACCTTTTTGGTCTCCCCCTCCTCTACCTACTTGGCACTTCCATCTCCAACACTCTTCTCCCAACTACTCCTGATCCTTCCTCATGACATGTCCGAACCAGTGAAGCCTCTTTTCTTAGATTATTTTAGACAGTTCTATAACTATAGTTGTTCCTCTTACTAAATATTTTTTTTATGAGTGTGACACCGGGACAGGCGAAAACTGCCGTAATCAGTAAAGGCCCGGGCACAAGAAAATACCAAGACGAAAACAGAGGTAAACGACAGACAGAAAAAACAGTCAAAGTACAGAGGACCCAGAGATATGGAGGACTAGGCCCTGAGATGACGATAAATCTGCTTTTTTAAATCTGAAAGGTCATAAGAATTAGGAAATACAGAAGGAGGAAGAGTTCCAGAGTCTGGAGGTAGATGGGAAGAAGCGGTTGCTGCACCGACCAATCAGAGAGCTACAAATCTCCACACGGTACCTGTGAGATGAGGCTGCTTTGCAAGTGTTATGCAGCCTCGGCAGTGGCGGAGGGATGCAACTCGCAAACTCATCAGAGCAGCGATGGAAGTACTAGCGATAGAAAAGATAAAGGGAAGATACCTTACGGTGAAGAGAGAGAGAATTCAGATTAGAAGTAAGAGAAGGCTCATTAATGAGTCTGACTGCCTTAGATTCAACCCTCTCAAGGAGATAAGTATAAGAAGAAGCACCCCAGATGTAAGGGCAGTATTCTAAGCACGGATGGTTAAAACCTTCATAAATTTTAAGTAGCTGTAAAGAGGAAAAGCAATGCCGAAAACGAAACAAAACACCTAATTTTTTGGATGAAGATTTAGAAATTTGGATTTTGTGATTCCTCCAAGACAAGTTAGATTCTATATGGATTCCTATTATGTTGATAGAATTAAGAGGGTAAATTTCGTTAGTTTCGAAGACAATAAGGTTATCAGGAGGAGAAGAAGATAAAGAGACAGCCAGAAACTGTGTCTTGGAGGCATTGAATTTAACTAAATTTTGAGCGCCCCACTCTGATACTCTCTGCAAATCGGAGTTGAGAGTAGAAGAGAGAGTGATACGAGACTGATTACGAGTAGCAGATGAAGGTTGAGAAGAAAAAGGCAGAGGAAAGAGAAGGCTAGAATCATCAGCAAAAGCATGGAGAAGAGAGGAAGATGGGGATTTTAGAAGATCATTGATGAAGAGAAGGAAGAGAGTAGGTGAAAGAACAGAGCCCTGTGGAAAACCACTGGTAACAGAGAAAGGGCTACAGGTCGCACCATCAACAACTACAGATATAAAACGGTCAGTAAGAAAATTGGAAATCAGAGAACAGAAAGAAGGGGTAATACCATAGGCAGGGAGTTTGGCCAACAGAGCCTTGTGCCAGACTGTCAAAATCCTTAGATATCAAGGGCGACGACAAAGGATTCCCCATAGTTCCCCAGAGAAGATAACTATACATTAGTAAGATAAGAGAAGATATCACCAATGGATCTTGCCTTGCGGAAGCCGTTCTGGTGATCGGAGATAAGTTAGTTAGAATCAAGGTGTTTCATGAAGTGAGCATTGAGCAAAGTTTCGAAAACTTTAGCAATAGGGGAGATTAGGGCAATAGGTCGGTAGTTTGAAGGAATAGAGCGGCCACCCTTCTTAGGAAGAGGTTGAACTAGAGCATGCTTCCAAGATGAAAGATAGATACGGGTTGACAGAATGAAGACGGCAAAGCACAGTAGCCAGGTTATCTGCAAACTCCTTAAGTAACCTTGCAGAGTTACCATCGGGACCAGATGCCTTGTTCGTCTTTAGCGATCAAAGAACCTTAAGAACTTTGCGTGAAGAAAGGATAAGGGAGGGCATAGGGTTAGAAAGGGGTAAAGATTGAGGAACAGGTGTGCTGGAATCGTTTAAAAAAGAGCTGGTAGAATAATGAGAGCTAAAGAGAGTGGCTTTGTCAGTGGGAGAGCAAGCTATTGAATCATCAGAACGAATGAGAGGGGAGAAAGCTTGAATTGCAGAAGTTTTTTAGCTAAGAATCAGAAGCATTTGTCAGTGGGAGAGGAGTTAAGGTCATCAACTTTCCTTCTTATGTGGGAAGCCTTAGACCTTCGAATCTGAGCAGTACAGCGATTCTTAGCTACAATAAAAGCAGAGCGACTTAAATCGGAAGTAGAGGCTTGGTAAGATCGGTGTGCCTGATTAATGACCTGGATAGCCATGGAGCAGGCATGGTCAAACCAAGGCTTAGGGGGAGAGAAAGTTTTTGTAGAAGAGGGGATGTATGATTCCATTCCCGTGGTCATGATCTCAGCAACTTTTAGAACTACCTGATCAGGGTTGCAGGACCAAAAGCAGTAGTCATCCCAAGGGAAGTCAAAGAGGAAGTTACACAAATTATCATGTTGGGTATGCTCAAAGTGCCAAAGGTGGCGCTGACTAGAAGGGATTGGTGGAGGGGGAGCAAAAAAGGAATAGATTGAGATAGAGTGGTCAGATTTACCAAGAAGGGAAAGGATAGAATAAGAGTAGTTTGAAGGGTTAGCAGTAAGAAATAGGTCAATAGCGTATGCTGCATGTTCGTGACAATCAAGAACACGAGTAGGATGTTTGACAATTTGCTCCAGATCTTGAGTGATAGAGAAAGCAAGGGCCTCACTTCCTCCCATATCAGTGTGAGAAGAATGAAGCCACTCACTGTGGTGTACATATATATATATATATATATATATATATATATATATATATATATATATATATATATATATACATATATGAATATATGTATGTATGTATGTATATATATATATATATATATATATATATATATATATATATATATATATATATATATATATATATATATATATATATATATATATATATATATATATATATATATGTATATATATATATATATATATATATATATATATATATATATATATATATATATATATATATATATATATATATATATATATATATGCACACACACAAGTAAGTAAATATATACAGAAATAAATGATAAAAATAAATAAAACATATGTAAATATATCAATAAAGAATAAATGAAATTGCACTCATATACAAAAACACATGCTCCACCTCAACTTCATAACCACAAAGCCAACGACAAATTAATCGTCCATAATAATCTTGCGTAATACGGAAACAGCCTCATTACCTATATGACATTCTAATTAAGATTCTCTCTCTCTCTCTCTCTCTCTCTCTCTCTCTCTCTCTCTCTCTCTCTCTCTCTCTCTCTCTCTCTCTCTCTCTCTCTCTCTCTCTCTCTCTCTCTCTCTCTTTATCTGTATATATATGTGTGTGTGTGTGTGTGTGTGTGTGTGTGTGTGTGTGTGTGTGTAATTACCTAATTGTGCTTACGGGAAAGGCCCTAAGCTCGTATCTTCCCGTCTCCTCATCGGTTCCATTTTGTACTTAGTGATACTTATCATACTTGTCCTTAAAACCATGAATTGAGTTAGCATTAACTACCTCCTCGCTTAGCGAATTCCAAGGTACTTCATCACATCCTGCAAAGAAGTATTCTTACGAAGTTTTAAACTATGACGTCTAGTTCTAGTGCCAGCCATATCAAAATATCGATCTCTATCCACTCTAGCATAACCATGAAGGAATTTAAAGACTGTCACCATATCCTCCCTCAATCTTCTAGCTCTGAGTGATGGTAAGTCTAATTCCCTCAGCCTCTCATCATTACTGAGATTGTGTATTTCTGGTACCAGTTTCGTGGCATGTCTTTGAACTTTTTCAAGCTTAACTACGTGCTTTTTCAAGTGCGGATTCTAAAAGGGGCTGCATATTCAAGTTTTGGCCTCACATAGCTTATATAAATATTTCTGAACATTTCCTTGTCCAAATGCTTGAAGACTACCCTTGCATTTGCTAAGAAAGCATATGCTGCCCTTACTATCCCATTAATATGCATTTCTGGAGACAAATCGCCCAGTATGTTTACTCCTAGAACTCTCTCATTATCTGTCTCTTAAAGTTGTACCCCTGCTACCGAGTAGTCAAGCTTGGGCCTTCTTGCACTTGTACCCATTCTCATTACCTTACATTTTGTAGACAATTTAAGTCTTCCTGAAGCTCTCTACCATTGTTCTCGTTTCTTATTTTCTTCACAATCATTGCATCATCTGCAAACATATTCATGAATGAATTTATAGACTCTGGTAGGTCATTTACGTATGCAAGGAACAAAAGTGGCCCTAAACCTGAACCCTGCAGAACCCCACTAATAACTTTTCTCCATTCAGACACTGAGTGTCTTACTCTATCCCTTTGCTCCCTTCTTTCAAAGTATATTTTAGCCATTTCAAGACATTTCCATCTATTCTAGCCATTGCTTGCAGCTTCTTAAAAAGTCTCCCATGTGGGACAGTGTCAAATGCTTTCTGGAAGTCTAGGAATATGCATTCTGCCAAGCCCTCTCTTTCCTGTAAGATTCGGTTTACCTCATCATAAAATTCTAATGAGTTTGTTACTGTTGATCTACCTTTTCTGAAGCCATGTTGTCTCACTGTAAAAAGTTGAAGGATTCCAAGTGAAGAGAGATATATTTCCTTGGTAGTTTCTCCATATCTTTGCAAATTATGCTGGTCAAGGAAACAGGTCTATAGTTTAGAGCCGTATCCCTCCTTCACTTTTTGAAGACAGGTATCACGTTCACTTGTTTCTAGCATCTTGGAATCTCCCCTGACTATAGCGACTTTTTATTATGATACTTAGTGCCACTGATTTTGAATTTGTGCATTTTTTAAGTACATGAGGGGATATATCATCAGGACCTGTAGCTTTATGGATATCTAACTCCATCAGCGCTTTGCATTCCTCTGTAGCTGAAAAGATGATGTTCTCTAATACCTGCCCATGAGCTTCTATCTCTGCAATCTGAGGGGATGGGGTATTTTCTACTGTAATTACTGACTAAAACTCCTTGTTCAATTCTTTGCAGATCTCTTCATCTGTCTCAATGAAGCTTCTATCCATTCTCTTAAGCTTTAAAACCTGTGCTTTTAGCTCCAGTTTTCCTCTGATAAAGCTGTGGAAAATTTAGGGATTTTCTTTAGCCTTCCTGGTGATGTCCCTTTCACAGTATCGCTCTGCCTCTCTTATTTTACTTAGGTAATCGTTTCTTGCTCTTTAGTAGGTCTGCCAGGCATTTATGTTTTTTCTCCTCCTATACCTTTTCCAGCATATTGTCTCTCCACTCCTTAGCTCTTTTACACTCATTATCGAACCATTTCTCTCTGGCATGAATTACACCTACTTTGGTGACAAGTTTGCAGCAATCTACTATCTTCCCATATTTCTCACAAAAGATGTCTTACATTTCTTGTGGAGATTTGTTGTAAAATAAGGTCCTCTAGTCAATAACTGCAAAAAGCTCCCTCATTTTTATGTAATCTCCTTTCGGAAAGTTCCTCCTCATGTCCTCATTGCCTCTACTGTCAGTCAGAACATCTTCAATGATATACTCCATCAACAACACACAGTGGTCACTCTTTCCAACTGGTGGTTCATACTCAATATTTTCAATATCCAACACGTTTTCTGCAAATACTAGATTAAGTAGCGATGGTTCATTCCTACCCCTGGCCCTCGTTGGTTCTAGTGCATGTTGATGTAGGAAATTCTTTTGTACGCAATCTGGGAATCTTGCCCCGAATGAGTCCTCACCACTGTGTGGGGCAAGATTTATTCAATCTATCTCTTTATGATTAAAATCTCCCATAATCAAAATCCTACATTTTCTCTCCAGTACCAAGTTAATAATTGAGTTTATGACTTCAATAGAACCTATATGACTTTCTTCATAAACTTCTAGCCTATGTTGGATCCTTGGTGGTATATATACACCAGTTATTATAATGCTCTCTGACCCAGTTTTTATACGAGCAACAAGAAATTCATTGAACTCACTTTCTATAGCAAAGTTTATTTCTTCAACCTGAATGCTTTAACTTATTAGCAGTGCTATACCTCCACCAGTCCTCTCAGATCTTTCAACCATTAATATTCTGAAGCCCTTAGGAAAAATTGTGACACTCTTTATGTCCTCACTCAACTTAGTCTCTATAACTTCTACTATATCTGCCTTACTGTTGTGAATCCTATCTTATAAATCTACTGCCTTACCAGCTAATCCATCAGCATTTGTGTATAACAATCTTAATGGGGCCCTATCCCCTGATATTCTTTCATTATTTTCTTTATCTCCCCTTTGTCTGGAAGAACTCTGAAATGAACATTTTTCTTCTCATATTCATTCCTTTCCTCATTTAACCTTCTAGCCTTTTGCAGCAAGTTTTTAATCCTTTCCATCTCTTCCTGTGTTCTGTATCGTCTAATGAACACTTCTTTGAATTCTTGAAAGTCTTTTAAACTTTTTTTTCTCATCAATATTTCTCCATATGTGTCCCATCTAACGAAGGTTACTTTTAATGTCTCTGCTTTCACTCCCCATAATATTTACCTAGTTAGTGAATGTTTACAATATCCTCAGAATCACAAACTACTCCAAGCTTTCTTATCAGGTCTACAACCCTAGCTTTATTTTCTTCAAGTCTCCCCTACCATGTTGGCTCCTGGGATTCGCTAATGCCTGAGATTACCACTGTCTTCTCTATATCAAGTGCCTGTTTAATCAGTGGATTTACCCTTTCCATCACAAGGTCTTTCATTTTTTCTATTACTGTTTCATTATAGTAAACTGTTTGTATGTTTTCCAGTGCCACCACCTTCACAGCCTCTTTTACTGCCACATTCCCCTTTAGTGCATCATCGAAGGAAGCTTTCATGGCATCACATTCTGCATTCAGCTCCTGAAACTCTTTTCTAAACTGTTCGATGTTTTCCTTAATCTGGACATTCGTGTGTGTGTGTGATTACCTAATTGTGATTACCTAATTGTGTTTACGGGAAAGAGCCCAAAGCTCGTATCTTCCCGTCTCCTGATCGGTTCCATTTTTAGACTTAGTGATACTTATCATACCTGTCCTTAAAACTATGGATTGAGATAGCATTAACTACCTCCTCGCTTAGCCAATTCCAATTATCAACTACTCTTACACTGAAAAAGTATTTCCTTACATCCTGCAAACAAGTTTTCTTACGAAGCTTCAAACTATGACCTCTAGTTCTAGAGCCAGCCATATCGAAATATCGATCCCTATCCACTCTATCATACCCATGAAGGAATTTAAAGACTGTCACCATATCCCCCTTACTCTTCTAGCTTCGAGTGATGGCAAGTCTAATTCCCTCAGCCTCTCATCATAACCGAGATTGCGTATTTCTGGCACCAGTTTCGTGGCATGTCTTTGAACTTTTTCAAGCTTAGCTATGTGCTTTTTCAAGTGCGGATTCCAAAAGGGGGCTGCATATTCGAGTTTTGGCCTCACATAGGTTACATAAATATTTCTCAACATTTCCTTGTCCATGTGCCTGAAGGCTACCCTTACATTTGATAAGAATGCATATGCTGCCCTTACTACGCCATTTATATGTATTTCTGGAGACAAATCTGCCAGTATGTTTACTCCTAGATCTCTCTCATTTTCTGTCTCTTGAAGTTGTACTCCAGCCACCGAGTAGTCAAGCTTGGGCCTTCTTGCACTTGTACCCATTCTCATTACCTTACATTTTGAAGTATTGAATTTCATTAGCCACTTTTCTGACCACTCATGCAGATTATTTAGATCCTCCTGAAGTTCTCTACCATTGTTCTCGTTTTTTACTTTCTTCACAATCTTTGCATCATCTGCAAACATATTCATGAATGAATTTACAGACTCTGGTAGGTCATTTACATATACAAGGAACAAAAGTGGCCCTAAAACTGAACCCTGTGGAACTCCACTACTAACTCTTCTCCATTCAGACACTGAGTGTCTTACTCTAACCCTCTGTTCCCTTCCTTCTAAGTAAGTTTTTATCCATTCCAAGACATTTCCACCTATTCTAGCCATTGATTGCAGCTTCCTAATAAGTCTCCCATGTGGAACAGTGTCAAACGCTTTCTGGAAGTCTAGGAATATGCAATCTGCCCAGCCCTCTCTTTCCTGTAAGATTTGGCTTACCTCATCATAAAATTCTAATAAGTTTGTTACTGTATGTATGTGTGTGTGCGTGTGTGTGTATGTGTGTGTGTGTGTGCGTGTGTGTGTGTATGTGTGTGTTTATGTGTGCTGAATATTAAAGTTCATTTGCAATGCTTCAGAATACGCCAGCCTCTTATTATGAGGAAGACAATGAACGATATCATAAGGAATGATCGAAATGGCATTCTCAAAGCTACACGTTTCTCAGCTATAAGGAAATAATTCAATTCAATTAAGATATTTTTCTTATATTATTTCGTCATATATATATTATAGAACATTAACCTTGTGTTGATCTTTGACCTGTATAATTTCATAGCTATAATAACAATGAGTTTTGAGACGGTATTTTTCGCGCTTCCAAAAAAAAAATATTTATAATATCTAGAGAGTCAATGTCTTGTATATATACACAATCAAATAATACGCTGGAATACTTGGCACTAGTAAATAGTAATATATACTAAGCATAGTAGCACTGTCACCTTTCTTATATATATGCACAGACAAATACTACACTGGAGTAAGTCTTTGTGACACAGGTCACATTGGCACTGTGCTACAGTATTCACTATCATAGTGTGGTATGTACAATGAGCCCTGTCGTACCTCTGCCTAGAAAACACAACATTATAGAACTTGGTAGGGATAAAGGGCACATTGGCACTGTGTTAAATTCATCCAAAGTGCGATAGGCATTATGAAAGCTGCCGTACCTAAACCCAAAATTACAGCAGAGAATTTAGTTTTGAGGTAGGTTAAATTAGCACTTTTTTATACTCATCTATTGACATTGCATGTGGTGATACTTTGACCACTTTTTCAAATCCATACTCATAGTATATGTAGCATTGGTGCGATGAAGTGTGAAGAAGTTAATATTCATAACTCATGCTTGCCCGCTATAAGTACTTTGACCTCGAAGTCATATTCATACCCGATTACATGAAGCATCCGAGTGGAGCCGTGAGATGCAGTAGTTTTTTTGTGTTGTTCACCCATTCACCTTGTGGATACTGTGACCTTATCCCATCCATACTTGTGTATATAAAACACTAGTGTGGTGATGTGTGATGAACGAGTAGTTCCTCTTCTTAACTCACTCATTCACTCTGCGAGTACTTAAACCAATTTAGCAAATCCATTCTCTAGTATATAAAGCACAGATGTGGAGATGTGTGATGTCCAAACATTTCATTTTCATAGCTCTCATTCATTCATACTGTGTATGAGTGACTTATAACAGCTCTTACATATACAAGACACTATACAATTCGAAGAAGCAATTCTTAATACACAGTTGGTGGGTTCTATCCTCGAGAGGAGTGAGACGACCTCTGCCTCCCATACTTCATTCACCCCTCTCTCCTGCTCTAAAGAGTGATCTATAGTGGATGACAAGAAAACCACCTCCGTGTTACCCTTGTGTTGTGAAAGTCTATTCAAAGGGGTGAAGTGAGGGAACGCACTCTTATCCTTTGTATCTTCCTCCCTTGAAGAGTCAAGGCATACTAGGGAGCTTTGGTAGGAAAGCTCCAATATGAACCCTAAAGTAGGTGTGTTTTGGCGCAGCCACTATCCTTTCAATGGATGGTGCTATGGACTGCAAAACTTTTTCTAGCAGAGTCAAGTAATATGAGGGTATTTTGGTGGAGAAACTACAACCAAATGCCTGCAATGTCAGTGTGATTTGACTCCGCCAACCCCTTACAAGAGGGAGCTCTTCCTTGTATATGAATGGATTCCTAGTGAGAGGAGACTGAGAGTCCCTTTGTTCGTATCTTAAAAGTTAAAACATACGATGAAGTACTGGCAGGAAAACTTCAAATAGAATCTTACAATAGGTACAGGCCAAATGGAAACAAAAAGTCAAATAACTGAGGTGAAAAAAGTGATAGAAAATGAAATGAAAAGTGAGATAGATCATCTCAATAGTTGTCTATTGGTTGCGGAAGAAAATATCAGACGACTAATGTCATTGAGGCTCTGAAACTATCATCCCATTAGTGTCAGTGAGATAACAGTAACAAAGGTATATCCCTGCTTCTCGAGAACTCTTCTCTTAGGAAAATGCTGATAAGTGACCTAACTGCAAAACATAGGGTGAAAGCGGTCCATATAGCATATCTTGCCATGTTAAAAGCCTAGATTGAATAGAAAATGAAAAGCAAAATAAAGGAGTGAGTAATTTATGGCAGATTGATTTTGTCTCGCATGATGTAAGCAGTGAAAAAGGCGACTATGGTGAGCTAGTAGTTAAGTTTAAAGAGAAAAACAACAATATTCCTATACACATATGTGAACTCGTCCTTCCCACATCCAAGTACGAAGAGAAAGTAGGTATTTATAATGGAAAATTACACCAGTGTTGTCATAATAATGGGATAGCTTTCATAGATACCCATCTGTTTTTCCGAGTAAGAGAAGGAGATATGGATCGCAACTTCTTAGGAGAAAATACCAGTAATCCTACCCTCACAAGAGCCGGTGCCATCCGACTCCCGAACACCATGGCAAATAGTACCTTTAATTTTGTGTCTGAGAATTGGTCAGAAATGCGATATAACAGATGCATGCTAAACAAGCGAAATAAACAGACAAGCTTGGATATTGGCTCAATTAAAAGCTTTCATTGCCCACACTAGTATGAAAATTCAGAGCCCCACCAAAGAATGGCAGTAGCAAATGATATACATGACGACAACAGACAGGCCAGAAGGGAAAGGAATTCAACTAATTTAACTGTCTCTTCTACATTTCTGGGGAAAGCACAAGAGTGCTGGGGTGATAATAACAGCCACAAAAACATTCAGGACGATAACAGACGAGCCGGAAGAGACATGAGTTATGACGACCTATATGCCTATCCTATATATACAGGGAGAACACAAAGGTAATGGGTAGATTATCATAACCATAATTCTATAAACTTCAACAACAATGAAGAGAAAGGAGAGATATTCAAATTGAAGGCCAAGTCCACTTCATCAAAACAACCCAACATCAAAAAACACTATATACCCAGAAAAGATCAGGATGCCTTAATTGTGGAAAAAATAACAATTATAGCTTTTGCCATAAACTAACATGTGGAGATTGCAAATAACTCGGCCATAAAAGTAAGTTATGATTATTATACAGTAATTATTAATTAATAGGCAAAGAAAACTTAGTCGATAGTGTAAAGAACAAATGTGTAGATGATTTGATAAAAGACCACATAAATGCTAGACCAATGCTCTCATGCTTTATTGAAGTGAAGATGTTAATCACAGATAGGAAAACTGATGTCCTGTGTGTCTTAGAAACTTGGTTAAAAAGTAATATTCCAGATAGACGGCTTATACATAAGGTTTTAAATTAATTCGTTGTGATGGTGTTCCGAGGAGTGGTTCTTGTTTGTATGTATACAGAGACCTAAAAAGTGTAAAAATAAGATCGAGTGAGCCCTCTTGTAAAGGTATAGATGATATATGGGTAAAAGTAGTTATGGAAATTACCATCGATTATAATCGGAAAAATGTATAGGGATCCTCACGTCTCCAGATACAAATTTAAATATATCCACAATAACTTGCAACTGCTATCATGTGAAAAGAAAAAAAAATAATCTCACTTGGAAATCTAAATGATGATTTCTTATCCTGCCAGTCAAAGCTACAGGAAATTATAAATAGACTCAATATGGTGCTCTTCCAATAAATAATATAAAAAGTCATCTTTCGCCATACGCTCAATCTGACTGAACTTCTTGTTTACAAACAAATCAGCATACACAACAGATTCCAAACTCTCTTCGAGTAGTTAAGTCCTTGCGACACATTTGCAGAATACAATAAGTGAATATGAAACAAAGGAACCTTCAACAGAACCAATCAACAATGGTAAGAATTCAGAAAAGGAAGAAGTTAAGAATTTTCTTTTGTCTGCGATCTCGAGGTGGACCATATACTGCAACGTAAGCAGTTAAGAATTTTATTCTTATATCTAAGTAACAACGGTATATTTTTGAAACTATTCAAAAAGGTTTTATAACATGATTTATACTTTTAAAGTTTAATACAGAATGTGGTTTCTGTTCTAATATGAAGTTACATCTTTTGTTGCTGGGGAAATTTTTCCCTTTGGATCAAGTTAAGATAATTTTTAGGTTAGGTTAGGTTAAGTTGCCTTAAAACATAATAAAGATACATGAGGACTTAACCGGGTGGTTAGCTGTAAGAGATTACATTTACGACTGAAAGAAGTATTCATCTTTACTAGTAGACAACGAAAGGGATTATCTTAGCCTGATCCGCATCCTTTAATCCTAGGCTAAAATACATAAAATTTCCAAACCAAAATATGCTAAGCTACCACTAGTTGCATTGGAAACTAATCCATTTTTGGACCAAATACTATAATTTTGGCTTTACAGCGACTCGTACCGTACTAAGTAGGTGTCCTCTACACCGTTATTAGAAAGCAGGAACCTATTAGTTTACTGAGCAATATAGTTTGGGTCTGGAATGACCTCAGTTGGATGTCAGTCTGTGCTACAATTACTCATTAACACCAAATTTTTTAGTTATAAGATAATAAAATAATAGTTTAAAGACAAGTATAAGCTTATATTAATAATAATAATAATAATAATAATAATAATAATAATAATAATAATAATAATAATAATAATAATAATAATAATAATAATAATAATAATAATAATAATAATAATAATAATAATAATAATAATAATAATAATAATAAATAATAATAATAATAATAATAATAATAATAATAATAATAATAATAATAATAATAATAATAATAATAATAACTATAAATGTGAAGCAAAATATTATCCTGACAAGTAAATATCTCCTTGAAACTAATAACACAATGTTATTCAACCTGTGGGCCATGGGCAGTTCTCGGGGTGGCCAAGGACATTTTCTAAACATAATTTCATAAAGGAAAGAGTAAACTGAGTTTTTATTACAATGCACATCGCTTATTTACAGTAAATGCAGGCCCAGTGCTTAATGTTATGCATAAAAAAGTGGAGCTCATATACTGTTTTGAATATGCTTTATGATGTTCTTATTACCAATATTGTACAATTTTGAAGGGTAGTAAGCCATGGGTATTTAGGGAGGCCGAAACTGGGCCATAGAAAAAAAAAAAGGTTGAAAACCTCTGCAAGAACACATTCCAACTTCAATGAATTAAGTACTAAAATAAAATAATTAGTGTGAGGATGTATAAGAGTCATCATCATAAAAATCATCTTTTGACCCAATTATTGTGACTCTACTGAAATAATATACAGGCAAATAATAGTCTCCATGAAACTCGATAATAATTTAAAATTCCTATCGGTTAAGCAAAGCACAATAAAAAAAATAAGTGTAAG
>JAXCGZ010006527.1:27500-36997 GCA_037179515.1 Halocaridina rubra
TTCAGAAAATGTAAAATATTGTTTTTAATTAAGTTCATTTAATAAAGTAGGTGAGAAGATTCGTTCAAGCTTAAATAACTTTTTAATATTGTGTTATTTCAGTTGTTTCCACAACTCAATAAAAGATTTGTTAAAGAATAAGAAAATGTTCCCAATTGTGCATATATTAGTTCTGTGTTCACAAAACAGACCGAAAATGAAGTCAATTTTTAGAAAATGTTAAATACTGTTTTTCTGTTAGCTCTATATCCACAAAACATGTCAGAAAATTCGCTTGTGCTTAAAAAAAATGTTAAATATTGTTTTTGTTTAACTTGTTTCCACAAAACAGATAAGGAAATTCGTTCAAGATTAAATGAATATAAGTATTGTTTTTATTTCAGTCCTGTTTCCACAAAACAGATTAGGAAATTCGTTCAAACTGTCATGAGTACTTGTAAATATGAATAAAATTTCTAAGAAATCTGATGAGATACTCGTAAGCATACACTGAGAGATAGATTGGGGAAGAATTGTGTGGGTTCAGGAGAGGAAGAGGATGTGTGGATCAGGTGTCTATGGTAAACAGGTGTGTGAGAAGTTCTTGGAGAAAGGTTGGGACACTTTTTGCGCATGACAGGGTTGATAGAGAGGGGTTGTGGAGTGTGTTGCAACTGTATGGAATAAGTGGAAGTTTGCTGAAAGAATTGAAGAGTTTTTGCATGAATAGTAGAGCGTGTGTGAGAGTCGGGAATTGTATGAGTAATTGGTTTGAAGTGAATGTAGGGTTACGTCAAGGTTGTGTAATGTTGCCAAGGTTGATTGACGTGTATATGGATGAAGTGGTAAGGGAAGTAAATGCAAGAGTATTAGACAGAGGTTTGGAGCTAGTGGGTGAGAATGGAAGGTTGTGGAAATTGAGTCAGTTTCTATTTGCGGATGATACTGTACTGGTGACTGACACTGAGAATGAACTGCAACATTTGGTGACTGAGTGTGTTAGGGTGTATGAAAGAAGGAAGTTTCGAGTGATTGCTTGTAAAAGTAAAGTTATGATATGCACGAGGAGTGATCATGTTGGCAGATTGAATGTAGGAGTGAATGGGGAATTGCTTGAATAGTTGAGAGGTTTAAGTATCTGTAATCGTATGTATCAAGGAGTGGACGAGTGGCTGCAGAGGTAAGTCATAGCGTGAAGGAAGCAAGTAAATATCTAGATAGGTAAAAAAGTGTAATGAGAAATAGATATTTGGGAATGAATGCAAAAAGAAGGATATATGAAGGTGTGACTGTACCGACAGCACTGTATGAAGCAGAGACTTGGAATGCAAGAGTGGATGAAGGGAACAAGTTGAATGAAAAGGAGTTGAAATGTTTGAGAAGTATGATTTGTGTATGAGGATGTCAGGCAGAAAACGGGTGTTGAAAGGATGCGCTCGGATAGGCTAGATCAGAGAGTGTCGAGTTGGTTTGGACACATGAAAAGGATGAGTGATGAACGAATAGTGAAGAGAGTGCGGAATGCAGACGTGATTGGAGTTAGGTCAAGAGGAAAACCTAGAATGAGATGGATGGATGGCATGAAACGGGCACTGAATACACGTGGAACGTTAGTGAAGCAGGGAAGAGAGCTTGCAAAAGAGGAAGATTGTGCATAGGTGACACGGACCAAAGGGATTTCTTGCACTTGCTGGCTTGGTGAATTGTGTTGGATGGGTTTCAGCAAGATGCCATATGGTGAAGTGGTGAGGGTAAACCAGCTGCGGATGTCGGTCTCTGCAGAACATCCTAGCAAGCCTACCATGTGGATGACCCAATCAGAGGGGAGAAATGTGGCCATCCTTTATACTTAAGAGCTAAGAGGAGTAGTTGAGGTATGTGTGGATTGTGATTAATGCGTGTTTCTTGGCTCGATCATCCCCTTTACAAAGGGGGACGAGGCCATGTATATGCATGTATGTATGCATATATGCATAAACATGTGTGTGTACATACGTATATTTATTATTCATATATATATATATATATATATATATATATATATATATATATATATATATATATATATAAATATATATATAGAAAGAGAGAGAGAGAGAGAGAGAGAGAGAGAGAGAGAGAGAGAGAGAGAGAGAGAGAGAGAGAGAGAGAGAGAGAGAGAGAATTATAATATTTATTAATAAAAAAGGGGAAATAATAGTTATTAATAAAGAAGCATTATATATATATATATATATATATATATATATATATATATATATATATATATATATATATATATATGTATGTATGTATGTATGTATGTATGTATGTCTGTATGTATGTATATATGTATGTATGCATGTATGTATGAATGTATGCAAGCATGTATGTTTGTATGTATGTACGTATATATGTATGTATGTATGTATGTATGTATGTATGTATGTATGTATGTATGTATGTATGTATGTATGTATGTATGTATGTATGTATGTATGTATGTATGTATGTATGTATGTATGTATGTATGTATGTATGTATGTATGTATGTATGTATGTATGTAATTTTTCTTATAAAACTTTCTTGTTTTAGTATCTCTCTTATGGTCAGTACAATTTATACTTATGATATATAGTATACAAATTCAAGAATTAAACTCAGAAAACCCTTGACCATATCCGTGTGCATGAGCACCTATCATGTGTTACCAAAAGATTTCTCTTCTTTTGCATTTCACATACGTTTCTGTTAGGCTCTATTCCAATAAATCATTGCTTTTACAAGAAATCATATCTATCATACTCTGTCATAAATACTCGTTTCTGTTAGTCTGTCCCTTTATGATGTTTCTATCACACTCTGTCACAAGAGATTATTTCTGATGAATGCTTCTCAGAGAAAGTCGCTTCTGTCCCATAAAGGAGTTCCCATCTCGCACAGACACAAGATATTTCTGTCTTACTTTGTCATAAAAAGGCATTTAATTATTACAAGGCGTTTCTGTCAAACTTCGAAATACGAAGTCATTTTTGCGTAACTCTGTCGCAAGAAGTCCTTTCTCGTCAAATTTTGCCTTAAGAAGTGAATTGTATCACACTCTGTCGCAAGAAGCCTACTCTCTCTCACACATTTTTTTGCAAAAAGTACTTTCTCTCTTTCCCATTCAGTCTTAAGAAGTATTTTCTCAGTCACATTCTGTTGAAAGATTCCTTTCTCTGTCACATCCTGTCGTATGTTTCCTCTCTGTCACATCCTATCGTATGATTCCTTTCTCTGTCACAACCTATCGTATGATTCCTTTCTCTGTTACATCCTGTCATATGATTCCTTTCTCTGTCACATCCTGTCATATGATTTCTTTCTCTGTTACATCCCATCGTGTGATTCCTTTCTCCATAACACATTGTCGCAGAAGTCATTTTCTTTTTTTGTCACACAGTTCCTACAAATCCTTTATCTGTTGCACTCAGTAACAAGAAGTCAATTTCCTGTTAATTCTTTAGCAAGAATACCTTTCTCCGTCGCACTCTGACTCTAAAAATTCATTTCTGTCGTATTCTGGAAAAAAGGCAGAAATAATATCTTGCGACAGAGTTTAAGAGAAACATCATATTGGGACATGAATATTTTCTCTTCCAAAAGACAATATCCCCGTCTAGCTAAATCATAAGGTCAAATGTACTAGTTTGTTACAATGTCACAATACGTGTTCTCTCTGTCACACTCTGTTGCAAGCGGTCTTTCTCTGTAACACATTTATAAAAACCACTGCTGTCTCTGAGAAAGAAAAAATATTACCTTTTAAAAAAGAGCATCAGAAAAAGATACGTGTTTCTCATCAGAAGCGTTGTCAATTATAAATACGAAGCGGACTTATAAACAAGATCTCCAGAGATTAGAAAGCAATTTTGGCACACCGTGGACACTCAGATCTCTCCTTCTGAATTGCAAACCTTAGCAGACGAAAGATTTTTTTTTTTTTTTGGTGCGTGTGCGTGCGTGTGTATGTACGCATGTGTATGCGAGTGTGTATTCATCTGACTAAATTTACATGTGTTCAGTGAAAAGTCTTGTGCATGTTACTCCCAGTCTCCTGGTAAGTTTTTGATTCTTGGATCTCTCCTGATTTGGAGATCTTTTGGTTCAAAGGAATTGTAGTTTTGGTGTGTGTAATTACCTAAGTGTAATTACCTAATTGTGCTTACAGGAAAGAGCCCAAAACTGGTAACTTCCCGTCTCCTGGTCGGTTCCATTTTGTACTTAGTGATACTTATCATACTTGTCCATAAAACTATAGATTGAGTTAGCATTAACTGCCTTCTCGCTTAGCGAATTCCAATTATCAACTACTCTTACACTAAAAAAGTACTTCCTTACAACCTGCAAAGAAGTTTTCTTACGAAGCTTCAAACCATGGCCTCTAGTTCTAGTCAAAATATCGATCCCTATCCACTCTATCATAACCATGAAGGAATTTAAAGACCGTCATCATATCCCCCCTCAAGCTTCTAGCTTCGAGTGATGGTAAGTCTAATTCCCTCGGCCTCTCATCATAGCTGAGATTGCGTATTTCTGGAACCAGTTTCGTGGCATGTCTTTGAACTTTTTCCAGCTTATCTACGTGCTTTTTCAAGTGCGGATTTCAAAAGGGGGCTGCATATTCCAGTTTTGGCTTCACATAGGTTACATAAATATTTCTGAACATTTCCTTGTCTATGTGCCTGAAGGCTACCCTTACATTTGCTAAGAAAGAAAATACTGCCCTTACTATGCCATTTATATGCATTTATGGAGACAAATCGGCCAGTAGGTGTACTCCTAGATCTCTCTCATTCTCTGTCTCTTGAAAATGTACTCCTGCCACCGAGTAGTCAAGCTTGGGCCTTCTTGCACTTGTACTCATTCTCATTACCTTACATTTTGAAGTATTGAATTTCATTAGCCACTTTTCTGACCACTCATGCAGACTATTTAGATCTTCCTGAAGTTCTCTACCATTATTCTCGTTTCTTACATTCTTCACAATCTTTGCATCATCTTCAAACATATTCATGAGAGAATTTACAGACTCTGGTAGGTCATTTACATATACAAGGGAACAAAAGTGGCCCTAAAACTGAACCCTGTGGAACTCCACCACTAACTCTTCTCCATTCAGACACTGAGTGTCTTAATCTAACCCTCTGTTGTGTGTGTGTGTGTGTGTGTGTGTGTGTGTGTGTGTGTGTGTGTGTGTGTGTGTGTGTGTGTGTGTGTGTGTGTGTGTGATTACCTAATTGATTACCTAATTGTGATTACCTAATTGTGTTTACGGGAAAGAGCCCAAAGCTCGTATCTTCCCGTCTCCTGATCGGTTCCATTTTTAGACTTAGTGATACTTATCATACCTGTCCTTAAAACTATGGATTGAGATAGCATTAACTACCTCCTCGCTTAGCCAATTCCAATTATCAACTACTCTTACACTGAAAAAGTATTTCCTTACATCCTGCAAACAAGTTTTCTTACGAAGCTTCAAACTATGACCTCTAGTTCTAGAGCCAGCCATATCGAAATATCGATCCCTATCCACTCTATCATAACCATGAAGGAATTTAAAGACTGTCACCATATCCCCCCTTACTCTTCTAGCTTCGAGTGATGGCAAGTCTAATTCCCTCAGCCTCTCATCATAACCGAGATTGCGTATTTCTGGCACCAGTTTCGTGGCATGTCTTTGAACTTTTTCAAGCTTAGCTATGTGCTTTTTCAAGTGCGGATTCCAAAAGGGGGCTGCATATTCGAGTTTTGGCCTCACATAGGTTACATAAATATTTCTGAACATTTCCTTGTCCATGTGCCTGAAGGCTACCCTTACATTTGATAAGAATGCATATGCTGCCCTTACTACGCCATTTATATGTATTTCTGGAGACAAATCTGCCAGTATGTTTACTCCTAGATCTCTCTCATTTTCTGTCTCTTGAAGTTGTACTCCAGCCACCGAGTAGTCAAGCTTGGGCCTTCTTGCACTTGTACCCATTCTCATTACCTTACATTTTGAGGTATTGAATTTCATTAGCCACTTTTCTGACCACTCATGCAGATTATTTAGATCCTCCTGAAGTTCTCTACCATTGTTCTCGTTTTTTTACTTTCTTCACAATCTTTGCATCATCTGCAAACATATTCATGAATGAATTTACAGACTCTGGTAGGTCATTTACATATACAAGGAACAAAAGTGGCCCTAAAACTGAACCCTGTGGAACTCCACTACTAACTCTTCTCCATTCAGACACTGAGTGTCTTACTCTAACCCTCTGTTCCCTTCCTTCTAAGTAAGTTTTTATCCATTCCAAGACATTTCCACCTATTCTAGCCATTGATTGCAGCTTCCTAATAAGTCTCCCATGTGGAACAGTGTCAAACGCTTTCTGGAAGTCTAGGAATATGCAATCTGCCCAGCCCTCTCTTTCCTGTAAGATTTGGCTTACCTCATCATAAAATTCTAATAAGTTTGTTACTGTTGATCTTCCTTCTCTGAAGCCATGTTGCCTCACTGACAAAAAGTTGAAGGATTCCAAGTGAAGAGAGATATGTTTCCTTAGTAGTTTCTCCATAACTTTGCAAACTATGCTGGTCAAGGAAACTGGTCTATAGTTCAGAGCCGTATCCCTCCTTCCCTTTTTGAAGATAGGTATCACATTTGCTTGTTTCCAGCATCTTGGAATCTCCCCCGACTCCAGTGACTCCTTAAATATGATACTTAGTGCCACTGATATTGTGTTGCGCATTTTTTAAGCACATGAGGGGATATATCATCAGGACCTGTAGCTTTATGAACATCTAAATCCATCAGCGCTTTGCATACCTCTGTGGCTGTAAGGTTGATGTTCTCTAATACCGGCCCTTGAGCTTCTATCACTGCAATCTGAGGGGGTGGGGTATTTTCTACTGTAAATACTGACTGAAACTCCTTGTTCAATTCTTTGCAGATCTCTTCGTCCGTCTCAGTGATGCTTCCATCCGCTCTCTTTAGCCTTAAAACCTGTTCTTTTACCTTCAGTTTTCCTCTGATAAAGCTGTGGAAAAGCTTGGGATTTTCTTTAGCCTTCCTGGTGATGTCCCTCTCATAATCTCTCTCTGCCTCTCTCCTTTTACTTAGGTAGTCATTTCTTGCTCTTTTGTAGGTTTGCCAGGCATTTATGTTTTTTCTCCTCCTATACCTTTTCCAGCATTTGTCTCTCCACTCCTTAGCTCTTTTACACCCATTATCGAACCATTTCTCTCTGGCATGAATTACACCTACTTTGGTGACAGGTATGCAGCAATCTACTATCTTCCCATATTTCTCACAAAAGATGTCATACATTTCTTGTACAGATTTGTTGTAAAATAAGGTTCTCCAGTCAATAACTGCAAAAAGCTCATTCATTTTGATGTAATCTCCTTTCGGATAGTTCCTCCTCATGTCCTCAGTGCCTCTACTCTCAGGAAGGATGTCTTCAATGATATACTCCATCAACAACACACAGTGGTCACTCTTTCCAATTGGTGGTTCATACTCAATATTTTCAATATCCAACACATTATCTGTGAACACCAGATCAAGTAGTGATGGCTCATCCCCACCCCTGGCTCTTGTTGGTTCCATTACATGTTGGTGTAGGAAATTCCCTTGTACGCAATCTAGGAATCTTGCCCCAAATGAGTCCTCACCACTGTGTGGGTCAAGATTTATCCAATCTATCTCTTTATGATTAAAGTCTCCCATAATCAAAATCCTACATTTTTTCTCCCGCGCCATGTTAACAACTGAGTTTATGACTTCAACCGTACCTATATGACTTTCCTCATAAATTTCAAGCCTATTTTGGTTCCTTGGTGGGTTGTATACAACAGTTATTATAATGCTCTCTGACCCAGTATTTATGCGAGCAACAAGAAATTCCTTGAACTCACTTTCTATAGCCAAGTTTATTTCTTCAACTTGAATCCTCTCACTTATGAGCAGTGCTATCCCTCCACCAGTCCTCTCAGATCTTTCGACCCTTAGTATTCTGAAACCCTTAGGAAAAACTGTGGCACTGTTTATGTCCTCACTCAAATTAGTCTCTGTAATTGCTACTATATCTGCCTTACTGTTGTGAATCCTATCTTTTAATTCTACTGCCTTACCAGCTAATCCATCAGCATTTGTGTATAACAATCTTAATGAGGCCCCATCCCCTGATCTTCTGTCATTATCTTCTTTATCTCCCCTTTGTCTGGAAGTATTCTGTAACGAAAATTTTTCTTCTCTTCTTCATTTCTTTCATCATTTAACCTTCTTGCCTCTTGCAACAAGTTTTTTATCTTTCCCATCTCTTCCTGTGTTCTGTATCGTCTAATGAACACTTCTTTGCATTCTTGAAGGTCTTTTAGACTTTTTTTTCTCAACAATATTTCCCTACATGTCTCCCCTCTCTCAAAGGTTACTTTTGTTGGTCTCGGCTTTCCTTCCCTTGAATATTTACCTAGTTGGTGTATGTTTACAATATCCTCAGGACCACATACTACTCCAAGCTTTCTTATCAGGTCTACAACGTTAGCTTTATTTTCTTCAAGTCTCCCCTGCCATGTTGGCTCCTGGGATTCACTTATGCCTGAGATTACCACTGTCTTCTCCTTATCAAGTGCCTGTCTGATGAGTGGGTTTGCCCTTTCCATCACAACGTCTTTCATTTTTTCGATTACTGTCTCTTTATAGTCAACTGTTTGTATGTTTTCCAGTGCCACCACCTTTACAGCCTCTTTTACTGCCACATTCCCCTTTAGTGCATCAGCAAAGGACGTTTTCATGGCATCATTTTCCATATTCAGCTCCTGGAACTCTTTTCTGAACTGTTCAATGTTTTCCTTAATCTGAACATTCCAAGCAGCAATCTCGTCTCTCTCAGAAGAGAGCAGTGAACTAACATCTAATTCCTTTAGGTTGTCATTTAGCTGTTTGTTTTTATCTTCTTGTTTAGAAATTCTAGATTCTAGTTGACTCTTTTCCCCTTCCAGCTTCTTATTGTGTGTGTGTGTGTGTGTGTGTGTGTGTGTGCGCGTGTGCGTGTGTGTGTGTGTGTGTGTGTGTGTGTGTGTGTGTGTGTGTGTGTGTGTGTGTGTGTGTGTATGTGTGTGTGTGTATCTGAGTGAATATACCTCCTTGTCTTGACGGGAAGGAGCTTAATGCTTGTAATTTCTTGTGTCCAGGACGTTTTTTACTCTCAGATTTCTCCAGAACCGGAGATCTTGGAAGCTGAAAATATTTTCTTTATTTGTGTATATGTGTGTGCTTTATGACTGCGTGTATCTGACTGATTGCAATTACCTAATTGTGTTAGCGAAGCAGAACCTTATGCTTGTAATTCCTTGACTCCTGATTTGTCTTTTCGAAACCTCGGATCTCTCCTGAATCGAAATCTTTGGAGTCAAGAGGATCATATTCTTTTATTCGTGCGCGTGTGTGTGTGTGTGTGTGTTGTGAGTGTGTGAGAGTTATTGTGTGTGCTTACGTATGAGCATA
>JAXCGZ010006528.1:0-22500 GCA_037179515.1 Halocaridina rubra
TATATATATATATATATATATATATATATATATATATATATATATATATATATATATATATATATATATATATATATATATATATATATATATATATATATATATATATATATATATATATATATATATATATATATATATATATATATATATATATATATATATATATATATATATATATATATATATATATATATATATATATATATATATATATATATATATATATATATATATATATATATATATAAATATATACATGCACACACACACACAAACACACACACACACACACACACACACACACACATATATATATATATATATATATATATATATATATATATATATATATATATATATATATATATATACTTATAAATATATATATATATATATATATATATATATATATATATATATATATATATATATATATATATATATATATATATATATATATATATATATATATATATATATATATATATATATATATATATATATATATATATATATATATATATATATATATATATATATATATATATATATATATATATGCACACACACACACACACACACACACACACACACACACACACGCACACACACACACACACACACACATATATATATATATATATATATATATATATATATATATATATATATATATATATATATATATATATATATATATATATTAAAAGGTTTCTTATTAAGACTTGGTAAGTAGTCTAAGACTTGATTTCTGTAAAATCATAGCTGCATATATGTGCCTTTGCACAATGGAGCCTGTTGCAGGCATTTTTATACCACCAGTCAGTAATTTTTGTGTGTCACACCGGGACACATAAAAAAAATGAATGGTAGAATTGTCGACAAAGGTGTGGAGAAAAAAAGAGGATGAGGACTTGAGAAGATCGTTGATGAAGAAATGGAACAGAGTAGGTGAAAGAACAGAACCCTCTGGAACATTACTAGAAACTGGGAATGAGCTACACGTTGCGTCATCAGCAACCACATATATAAAGTGATCAGAAAGAAAATTGGATATCAGAGAACAAAGTAAACGGGTAAAGCCATAATTAGGAAGTTTGGCCAACAGAGCCTTGTGCCAGACTCTGTCAAGAGCCTTATTGATATCAAAGGCGACGACAAAGGAACCTCCATAGTTCTTCAGAGAAGATGAATATACATAAGTGAGATAGGAAAGAAGATCACCAGTGGATCTCGCTTTGTGAAAGTCATACAGGTGATTGGAAAAATGCGATTTAGATTCAAGAAGAGAGAATTGAGAGAAGTTTCGAATACTTTAGCGCTAGTTGAGGTTAGGGTAATAGGTTGGTAGTTAGAGGGAATAGAGTGGGCACCAATCTTAGGAACAAGCTGAACTAGAGCATGTTCCCAATATGAAGGGTAGATACTAGTTGAGAGGATGGGGTGCAAACCACGGCAAATAACGGGAGCCAGTTCATTTACAAGCTCATAAAGGAACCTTCTAGGGATACCATCGGGTCTAGGTGCCTTGTTCGTCTTTAGAGAGCTAAAAACCGTATGTGTTATACATGAAGTAAGAAGAGGGAAAGGCAGAGGGTAAGAAAGAAGTAAAGCACGAGGAACTGGTATGTTGGAATCGCTTATGGAAGGGTTGACAGGAAAATAAGAGCCAAAACAAGTGACTTTTCCAGTAGGGGAACAAGTTATAGAACCATCAGGACGAATGAGAGGGGGAAAGCTTGAATTACAGAATTTTTGGAGAGGCTTTTTGTTAAGGGCCATAAACATAGATAGGTTGCAGAGAAGTTAAGGTCATCAACTTTCCTTTTTTAAAAAGAAACCATTAGACCTTGGAGTCTGAGTAGTGTCGCGATTCCTAACTTTTATAAAAAGAGAGTAAGCTACATTAGAAGGAGAGGCTTGGTACGAAGTATGCTTGATCCCTGGCCTGAATAGCCCTGGATCAGGCATGGCCTAGCCAGGGTTTACAAGGAGTAAAAGTTTTGATAGAGGAGGGCGTGAATGCCTCCTTTCCCGAGGTTATGCTATCGGCAACTTTTAAGGCTGCCTTATCAGGGTTATTGGTCCGAAAGCAGTAGTCATGCCATGGGAAGTCAAAGAGAAAGTTATGCAAATCATCACATTGGGTACGCTTTAAGTGACAAAAGCGGTGATGAGTAAAAGGAAATGATGGAGGAGGAGCGAAAATGGAAGAGATTAGGACGAAGAGTGGTCACAGTTACCAGGTGTGAAAGTACAATATATGAGTAGTTTGAAGGAATAGAAAAAAAAAATAGGTCAGGAGTGTTAGCTGCATAGTCGCGACGATTGAGAACTCAAGTGTACATTGAAGTCTGAAATATAGAGAACTTCAGCAAGTGGGCGAGAAAATAGCAAGGACTCATGGCAAGGGTTCATATATTGAAAGACGAAAACAAAATCAGTGGAGTTAGGAGAGCAGTAGCATATGCAAAGAAATATAGTGGTAGTGGAGAGATAAATCTTTGTCCAGAAAACCTCCAAGTCAAGAGATTCAAGGTCCAAAAGCCATGTAATAGGAGTGATAGTGTTACAGTAGTCACAGACCTTACATTCGGAAGGGAATCGAGAATACAGCTTATAGTGAGAGATTTGGAATGAGTCAGGAGAAGTACGGCTAAACAGCTGGGTTTCAGAAATAAAGAGAAGGTTAGGGAGGGATGTATCCAAATGCTGTTCCACAGACGAAAGACTGGAGCCCAGATCACGGATGTAAGAAAAGCCAAGCGTGAAAGAAGCAGATCTATGAGGGGGTAAAAGGTTATGGGCAAAATCATTATTACCACCAAGCGCGTCTACCTTCACGTCAACAGTGGAGTCAACCAGATCCACGGAGATTCTTTGCACCCCTCTATGCTGGGTGCTGGGGGCCATAAGTTGTAAACCTTCTATAATAATAGTAGAGATGAGAAAAAAGAAATAAAGAGAAACAGAGATTGGGAGCATTGAGACTTGCCAAATGCACTGGGTTGGTAAGAGATGCATAACGAATTTTTTTTTCTTTGATGTTCTCCCTTGAGGGTGAGCGGACCTTCCCTTGTGGTCTGCAGGTGGGGTAAGATTTTGTGGATTGGAGGTGGTATTCGTTCTTGAGGGCGAATGGGCTTTCCTATTTGGTGCGGAGGTGGGGGGAAATCTGGTTATTGTTGGTGATATTCACTCTTGAGGGCGATCGGACTTTCCTATTTTTGCCCGTAGGTGACTTTGTGCAAAACTGTAAAGATAATGGAAAACGTAATTGTTCAGTTGAGGATTATTAGTTTGCATCAAATAATTTTAATGAATTCCTGTTTTGGTGGTGAGAGAGAGTTATTACATGGTTATCTTGGTGGAGGGTATTGACTGATGATATTTAGTAGACTGTTCATGTAGTTGTTTGTTGCTAGTCTGATTATGGAGCTAGCAACATGAAGGGCATTTGGATCTTCGCTGGATGTTGCGGGGGCACCAGTTTTCTGTCGAATTTCTGAAAAGGAATCAAATTCGAGGATGTAGTGGAGCAGTGGATGTGGTGAGGCTACCTGGCAAAAGGTGCATTCCCTGATGATATCATCCAATATTCGCCAGGTGCACTTGTACCCGAGTCTCAAATGGTACACATTGACCGCCATGCTTTGTTGAAGGTTCTTAGGCAGGGTGATTCGCTGAATATCAGTTGTGGCTTTGTACCACCAGGTGGAGGGAGAGCCAATATATGTGCACAGGTTGTGTTTAGTTATTAAGGCGTTAAGGAGTGAATATTGGCTTTGTTTTTTATCTGTTGAATCCCAGGAGGCAGAGATATCTGGATTTCTGCTCTAAGAGTGGCTTGTTTGGCGGCTTGATCGGCTTCCTCATTTCCCTTGATGCCGACGTGGCTGGGAATCCAGGCAAGAGTGATGGCTTTTCCAAGGCTGGTTGTCCTGTGGTAGTGGTTGAGGAAGGTGGTGATGATACGTACATTGTCTCTGAGGAGTGGCTTCTTAATGGCCTGTAAGGCACCATTAGAGTCAGAGAGAATTAGGGCATGGTCAGCTCCTTGCTGGATGAAGAAGTCGAGGGCGTTGGCTATGGCAACAAGCTCAGTCTGGAGCGATGAGAAGGAGTTTGACAGTCCCAGGATAGGACGTGGTTTCCAGTGGTGAAGGCGGCAGCTGAGGCTCCAGTTTCTTGATTTACTGAACCGTCAGTGTAGTAGAGTTGACAGTTTGGCCTGCTCCAGCTTTGAATTTTGTCCTTGTATATGTTTTTAAGGACAAGCTGGTTTACCAAGCTTTTGGGGTTGTCAGGGAGCTCGATCTTTTTGTCGAGTGGTTGGTCATTCCATGGGGGTGGGCATCGGTATTCAGGAAGCGGAGTGTCCTGTGTCTTGGCTAGGATGCTCTCCCTGACTGGCAGTGCTTGCAGGCTAGCGCAGACCTTGGCTGCCCAGGTTCTAGGATGGTGGTTGGGGTGACGATTGAGGGCTAGATGGAGATTTGTGCCAGCGAGGAATTTATGTTGGGAAGAGGTGGTTTTGGCCACAAAGAGGGTCAGTCTTTGCTGAGCTCTGAGTTTGAGTGGTTTGAGTCCCGATTCCATCTGGATGTTTTCTCTCTTGGTCCACATGGGGGCTCCTAGCATGGTACGCATGGCGTTGTTTTGAATTACTTCTATCTTGTCCCACTGTTGGTCTTTTAGTAGCCAGAGTGTGGGACAAGCATAGTCTATGAGGCTGTGTATGGCTTGTCCATAGAAGTTTCTGAGGACATTAAATGATGCACCATCGTAGAGGCCCGACATCCGACGAAGGACCGCTTGTCGCTGGCTGCATTTGTTGCGCAAGTGTTGAATTTCAGGTCTAAAGGTTAGTTTGCCATCGATGATTACACCCAGGCATTGGTGCTTGGTAACCCAGTCCACAGGCTCATTACCTATGACCAGATTAGTGTCTGGTCTCCACTGGTGGATGGGAAGGGCCTTGGTTTTGCGGGCATTGATTTTAACTCCGAGGGAGATGGAGGCTTGGTGAATCATGGTGAGGCAGCGCTGTGTCTTGTTAGAGATTCTGTCGCCTTTTGTGACAAGGGCAAAGTCATCCGCATAATTGAAGAGTTTGGCTCCATGTGGTAGTGTGATGTCCATGAGTTTTTCCATGAGACAATTAAAGAGGAAGGGGCTAAGGATTCCACCTTGGGGGGTCCCATTTTCGTGGTTTTTGTAGGTGGAGTAGTGCCCATCTATTTTGACTCGTGCACTACGGTTTTGTAGACTCTGCCTGATCCGTGAAAGAAGGTTACCTTCAATCTGGTTTGAAACGAGAGCTGATAGTATCGCTGGCACATTGACTAGTTCAAAGGCCTTCTCTAGGTCTAGAAAAACGATATATCCACGGCAGTTGTTGATAAATGATAGCATGGAGGCTATGCATTCTGAAGTGCCTAAGCCACGCTGGTAGGCAAGCATGTTTTCTGGGAAGGGTGGGCATTTCCAGCGGACTCTGTTAAGTACCATCTTTTCTGCCGTCTTGCTCAGGCAGCTTAGGTGGGAGATGGGGCGAGGGTTTGTCAGGGTCCTATGGTTTTGGAATGGGCTGAATGTCTGCTCTGTTCCATGAGGCTGGTCTGATTCTTCGTGTGTATGTTGAATTGATCAGAGAGAGAAGAGCAAGCTCCCCTTGGGGCCCCATATTTTGAATCTTTGTGTATGTGATTCTATCAGCACCTGGGGCTGTGTTCTTGGAACTTTTGCTTACTCTTAGTAGCTCAGTCAGAGAGACTGGGGCATCTGTTTCGTCTTCAGTGTTGATGGCCTCTTCCATTTCTTTCCATCTTTCAGTGGTGAGGTCCTGAAAAGTTGTTCTGGTGGTGATGGGGAGCTGGTTGGAGCTTGCTCTATCCTCGAATTTGACGGAGAGTTCTTCTGCTGCCCTGCTAGGATCCCTGTGGGGGATGATTTTAGGAGGTTTACCATTAGCAAAGGAGTTAATGCTCCTCCACATGTGGCCCATAGGGGTGTGAGCATGCGTAACGAATATGCCAGAATATTCTATGAAGATATAGGCACATACAAAGAACCATGCCTAAGGAAGACTTAACCTGCCTTGGGCAGTCCTAGCAAAGTCCGCAACTCCTTCATTTGTAGAATTTTAAAGGGCGGTTGATGCCATGGTCAACCTATACCTAATAAGCTAGATGGATTTATACTATACATATGTTTATAAGAGCTGTTTAACTCTCTCTTAGGGATTACGTATGCCACATGTACCGGCATTATGCATATACGTGGGTATTGTTCCATATTTAAATTCTCCTACTTCAAGATAGAGACTTCTCTCCATCAGTACTATGCCACATTTTCTGGATTATCTACTTGCAATTTACGCATTATTGCATCTATTCTAAATATAGCATAATATAAACATGTATCATGTTCATATATATATATATATATATATATATATATATATATATATATATATATATATATATATATATATATATATATATATATATATATATAATATATATATATATATATATATATATATATATATATATATATATATATATATATATATATATATATATATATATATATATATATATATATATATATATATATATATATATATATATATATATATATATATATATATATATATATATTATATATATATATATATATATATATATATATATATATATATATATATATATATATATATATATATATATATATATATATATATATATACAAATAACCACATTACATATGTGAAAACATGAATCATATTTTACCCCGACCGGGACTCGAACCTAGGACTTATGATTACTAAGTCAAGGTGCTACCACTACACCACAAAAGGTTAAAAGGAATCCAACCTTATAGCTTATATCTGCTATACTTAGGAATGAACGCATTCTAACTGAATGCCACTATGTTCATATTACAGATTACCCAACCTCACTCGTGGCTTCATTTTAGCATTTAATTCAATTCCCAATCTCATTCGGGCCATGAAATACAAATAAGCACATTACATATGTGAAAACATGAATCATTTTTTACCCCGACCGGGACTCGAACCTAGGACTTATGATTACTAAGTCAAGGCGCTACCACTACACCACAGAAGGTTAAAAGGAATCCAACCTTATAGCTTATATCTGCTATACTTAGGAATGAACGCATTCTAACTGAATGCCACTATGTTCATATTACAGATTCCCCAACCTCACTCGTGGCTTCATTTGAGCATTTAATTCAATTCCCAATCTCATTCGGGCCATGAAATACAAATAAGCACATTACATATGTGAAAACATGAATCATTTTTTACCCCGACCGGGACTCGAACCTAGGACTTATGATTACTAAGTCAAGGCGCTACCACTACACCACAGAAGGTTAAAAGGAATCCAACCTTATAGCTTATATCTGCTATACTTAGGAATGAACGCATTCTAACTGAATGCCACTATGTTCATATTACAGATTCCCCAACCTCACTCGTGGCTTCATTTTAGCATTTAATTCAATTCCCAATCTCATTCGGGCCATGAAATACAAATAAGCACATTACATATGTGAAAACATGAATCATTTCTTACCCCGACCGGGACTCGAACCTAGGACTTTTGATTACTAAGTCAAGGCGCTACCACTACACCACAGAAGGTTAAAAGGAATCCAACCTTATAGCTTATATCTGCTATACTTAGGAATGAACGCATTCTAACTGAATGCCACTATGTTCACATTACAGATTCCCCAACCTCACTCGTGGCTTAATTTTAGCATTTAATTCAATTCCCAATCTCATTCGGGCCATGAAATACAAATAAGCACATTACATATGTGAAAACATGAATAATTTTTTACCCCGACCGGGACTCGAACCTAGGACTTATGATTACTAAGTCAAGGCGCTACCACTACACCACAGAAGGTTAAAAGGAATCCAGCCTTATAGCTTATATCTGCTATACTTAGGAATGAACACATTCTAACTGAATGCCACAATGTTCATATTACAGATTCCCCAACCTCACTTGTGGCTTCATTTTAGCATTTAATTCAATTCCTAATCTCATTCGGGCCATGAAATACAAATAAGCACATTACATATGTGCAAACATGAATCATTTTTTACCCCGACCGGGACTCGAACCTAGGACTTATGATTACTAAGTCAAGGCGCTTCTACTACACAACAGAAGGTCAAAAGGAATCCAACCTTATAGCTTATATCTGCTATACTTAGGAATAAACGCATTCTAACTGAATGCCACTATGTTCATATTACAGATTCCCCAACCTCACTCGTGGCTTCATTTTAGCATTTAATTCATTTCCCAATCTCATTCGGGCCATGAAATACAAATAAGCACATTACATATGTGAAAACATGAATCATTTTTTACCCCGACCGGGACTCGAACCTAGGACTTATGATTACTAAGTCAAGGCGCTACCACTACACCACAGAAGGTTAAAAGGAATCCAACCTTATAGCTTATATCTGCTATACTTAGGAATGAACACATTCTAACTGAATGCCACTATGTTCATATTACAGATTCCCCAACCTCACTCGTGGCTTCATTTTAGCATTTAATTCAATTCCCAAGCTCATTCGGGTCATGAAATACAAATAAGCACATTACATATGTGAAAACATGAATCATTTTTTACCCCGACCGGGACTCGAACCTAAGACTTATGATTACTAAGTCAAGGCGCTACCACTACAACACAGAAGGTTAAAAGGAATCCAACCTTATAGCTTATATCTGCTACATTTAGGAATGAACGCATTCTAACTGAAAGCCACTATGTTCATATTACAGATTCCCCAACCTCACTCGTGGCTTCATTTTAGCATTTAATTCAATTCCCAATCTCATTCGCGCCATGAAATACAAATAAGCACATTACATATGTGAAAACATGAATCATTTTTTACCCCGACCGGGACTCGAACCTAGGACTTATGATTACTAAGTCAAGGCGCTACCAATACACCACAGAAGGTTAAAAGGAATCCAACCTTATAGCTTATATCTGCTATACTTAGGAATGAACGCATTCTAACTGAATGCCACTATGTTCATATTACAGATTCCCCAACCTCACTCGTGGCTTCATTTTAGCATTTAATTCAATTCCCAATCTCATTCGGGCATGAAATACAAATAAGCACATTACATATGTGAAAACATGAATCATTTTTTACCCCGACCGGGACTCGAACCTAGGACTTATGATTACTAAGTCAAGGCGCTACCACTACACCACAGAAGGTTAAAAGGAATGCTTTCATTCCTAAGTATAGCAGATATAAGCTATAAGGTTGGATTCCTTTTAACCTTCTGTGGTGTAGTGGTAGCGCCTTGACTTAGTAATCATAAGTCCTAGGTTCGAGTCCCGGTCGGGGTAAAAAATGATTTATGTTTTCACATATGTAATTTGCTTATTTGTATTTCATGGCCCGAATGAGATTGGGAATTGAAATAAATGCTAAAATGAAGCCACGAGTGAGGTTGGGGAAACTGTAATATGAACATAGTGGCATTCAGTTAGAATGCGTTCATTCCTAAATATAGCAGATATAAGCTATAAGGTTGGATTCCTTTTAACCTTCTGTGGTGTAGTGGTAGCGCCTTGACTTAGTAATCATAAGTCCTAGGTTCGAGTCCCTTTCGGGGTAAAAAGTGATTCATATATATATATATATATATATATATATATATATATATATATATATATATATATATATATATATATATATATATATATATATACAAATAACCACATTACATATGTGAAAACATGAATCATATTTTACCCCGACCGGGACTCGAACCTAGGACTTATGATTACTAAGTCAAGGCGCTACCACTACACCACAAAAGGTTAAAAGGAATCCAACCTTATAGCTTATATCTGCTATACTTAGGAATGAACGCATTCTAACTGAATGCCACTATGTTCATATTACAGATTCCCCAACCGCACTCGTGGCTTCATTTTAGCATTTAATTCAATTCCCAAACTCATTCGGGCCATGAAATACAAATAAGCACATTACATATGTGAAAACATGAATCATTTTTTACCCCGACCAGGACTCGAACCTAGGACTTATGATTACTAAGTCAAGGCGCTACCACTACAACACAGAAGGTTAAAAGGAATCCAACCTTATAGCTTATATCTGCTATACTTAGGAATGAACGCATTCTAACTGAATGCCACTATGTTCATATTACAGATTCCCCAACCTCACTCGTGGCTTCATTTTAGCATTTAATTCAATTCCCAATCTCATTCGGGTCATGAAATACAAATAAGCACATTACATATGTGAAAACATGAATCATTTTTTACCCCGACCGGGACTCGAACCTAGGACTTATGATTACTAAGTCAAGGCGCTACCACTACACCACAGAAGGTTAAAAGGAATCCAACCTTATAGCTTATATCTGCTATACTTAGGAATGAATGCATTCTAACTGAATGCCACTATGTTCATATTACAGATTCCCCAACCTCACTCGTGGCTTCATTTTAGCATTTAATTCAATTCCCAATCTCATTCGGGCCATGAAATACAAATAAGCACATTGCATATGTGAAAACATGAATCATTTTTTACCCCAACCGGGACTCGAACCTAGGACTTATGATTACTAAGTGAAGGCGCTACCACTACACCACAGAAGGTTAAAAGGAATCCAGCCTTATAGCTTATATCTGCTATACTTAGGAATGAACGAATTCTAACTGAATGCCACTATGTTCATATTACAGATTCCCCAACCTCACTTGTGGCTTCATTTTAGCATTTAATTCAATTCCCAATCTCATTCGGGCCATGAAATACAAATAAGCACATTACATATGTGCAAACATGAATCATTTTTTACCCCGACCGGGACTCGAACCTAGGACTTATGATTACTAAGTCAAGGCGCTTCTACTACACCACAGAAGGTTAAAAGGAATCCAACCTTATAGCTTATATCTGCTATACTTAGGAATAAACGCATTCTAACTGAATGCCACTAAGTTCATATTACAGATTCCCCAACCTCACTCGTGGCTTCTTTTTAGCATTTAATTCATTTCCCAATCTCATTCGGGTCATGAAATACAAATAAGCACATTACATATGTGAAAACATGAATCATTTTTTACCCCGACCGGGACTCGAACCTAGGACTTATGATTACTAAGTCAAGGCGATACCACTACACCACAGAAGGTTAAAAGAAATCCAACCTTATAGCTTATATCTGCTATACTTAGGAATGAGCGCATTCTAACTGAATGCCACTATGTTCATATTACAGATTCCCCAACCTCACTCGTGGCTTCATTTTAGCATTTAATTCAATTCCCAATCTCATTCGGGTCATGAAATACAAATAAGCACATTACATATGTGAAAACATGAATCATTTTTTACCCCGACCGGGACTCGAACCTAGGACTTATGATTACTAAGTCAAGGCGCTACCACTACAACACAGAAGGTTAAAAGGAATCCAACCTTATAGCTTATATCTGCTATATTTAGGAATGAACGCATTCTAACTGAAAGCCACTATGTTCATATTAAAGATTCCCCAACCTCACTCGTGGCTTCATTTTAGCATTTAATTCAATTCCCAATCTCATTCGCGCCATGAAATACAAATAAGCACATTACATATGTGAAAACATGAATCATTTTTTACCCCGACCGGGACTCGAACCTAGGACTTATGATTACTAAGTCAAGGCGCTACCAATACACCACAGAAGGTTAAAAGGAATCCAACCTTATAGCTTATATCTGCTATACTTAGGAATGAACGCATTCTAACTGAATGCCACTATGTTCATATTACAGATTCCCCAACCTCACTCGTGGCTTCATTTTAGCATTTAATTCAATTCCCAATCTCATTCGGGCATGAAATACAAATAAGCACATTACATATGTTAAAACATGAATCATTTTTTACCCCGACCGGGACTCGAACCTAGGACTTATGATTACTAAGTCAAGGCGCTACCACTACACCACAGAAGGTTAAAAGGGATGCTTTCATTCCTAAGTATAGCAGATATAAGCTATAAGGTTGGATTCCTTTTAACCTTCTGTGGTGTAGTGGTAGCGCCTTGACTTAGTAATCATAAGTCCTAGGTTCGAGTCCCGGTCGGGGTAAAAAATGATTTATGTTTTCACATATGTAATTTGCTTATTTGTATTTCATGGCCCGAATGAGATTGGGAATTGAAATAAATGCTAAAATGAAGCCACGAGTGAGGTTGGGGAATATGTAATATGAACATAGTGGCATTCAGTTAGAATGCGTTCATTCCTAAATATAGCAGATATAAGCTATAAGGTTGGATTCCTTTTAACCTTCTGTGGTGTATTGGTAGCGCCTTGACTTAGTAATCATAAGTCCTAGGTTCGAGTCCCGGTCGGGGTAAAAAGTGATTCATATATATATATATATATATATATATATATATATATATATATATATATATATATATATATATATATATATATATATATATATATATATATATATATAATCAAATAAGCACATAACCTTATGTTAAAACATAAATTATATTTTACCCCAATCGGGACTCGAACCAAAGACACATAATTACTATGCCTAGGTGCTACCAAGTACACCACTGAAGGTCTAAAAGAGTAACCAACCTTACAACTTAACTGCTATCCTAGAAATGAACGCATTCTATCTGAATGTCATTGTTTTCATATTACAGTTTCTCCAAACCTAACTGGTGGCTTCGTTTTCGCTTTTAATTCAAATCCCATATATCGTTAGGCACCAACAATAATCTAATAAACACACTACTGTATGTGAAAACGTGTTAATCATTTTTACCCCGACTAGGATTTGAAGCTATATAGGGCACATAATAACTAGTCTAAAAGAGAAACCAACCTTTTAGCGTAACTGCTATACTAGGAATGGACACATTCTATCTGAATGCCTTTTTGTCTATATTTCTGTTTCTCCCAACCTCACTCGTGGCTCCGTTTTCGTATTTAATTTAAATCCCAATCTCAATAGGGACCAATGATAATCAAATAAGCACATTGTCATATGTGAAAACATGAATCATTTTTAACCTGATCGGACTTGAATCTAGGACATATAATTACTGTGCCAAGGTGCTACCAACTACACCACAGAAGGTCTGAAAGAGAAATTAACCTTACAGTTAAGTATTATACTTGGAATGAAAACTTTCTATCTAATGCTTTTGTTCATAGTACAGTTTCTCCCAACCTTACTTGCGGCTTCTTCTTTTTTTTATATAATTCAAATTTCAATCATATTAGGGACCAACAATAATCAAATCAGCATATTACCATATGTGAAAACGTGAATAATTTTTATCTCGACCAGGAATTGAACCTTGGACACATAATTACTGTTTCAAGTCGCAATCAATTACACCACAGAAGGTCTAAAAGAGAAATCAACCTTACTGCTTAACTGCTATACAAGGAATGAGCACCTTCTATCTGAATGCCTTTTTGTTCATATTCCAGTTTTTCCCAGCCTCGCTAATGGTTTTGTTTTTGTATTTAATCTAAATCCAAATATCATTAGGGACCAAGAATAATCAAATAAGTACAATACCGTATGTTAAGATGTGAATAATTTTTATCCCGACTAGGACTTGAACATAATTATTGTGATAAGGCGCTACCAACTACACCACAGAATGTTAATAGAAACCTTACCGCTTAACTGCTATAATTGAAATGAACACATTCTATCTAAATGCCTTTTAATTCATATTACAGTTTCTCCCAATCTCAATCGTGGCTTCGTTTTCTTATTTAATTCAAACCCCAATCTTCTTAGGGACCAAAAATAATCAAATAAGCACATTACCATATGTGAAAACAAGATACTTTTTTTCCCCGACCGGGGCTTGAACCCAGGACGCATAATTATTGTGCCAAGTCGCTACCAACTACACCACAGAAGGTTTAAAAGAGAAACCAACCTTACTGCTTAATTGCTATACTAGGAATGAACACATTCTATCTGAGAACCATTTTGTTCATATTAGTTTTTTCCAACCTCACTAATGGCTTTGTTTTCGCATTTAATTCAAATCCCTTTATCAACAGGAATCAATATTAATCAAATAAGCACAGAAGGTCTAAAAGAGAAACCAGTCTTACTGCTAAACAGCTATACTAGGAATGAACACATACTAACTGAGAATCTTTTTGTTCATATTACAGTTTCTTCCAACCTCTCTAATGGCTTCGTTTTTGCAGTTAATTAAAATCCTTTTATTAATAGGAATCAATAATAATCAAATAAGTACATTACCATATGTGACAACATGAATAATTTTTCCCCCTACCGGTACTTGGCGCTAGGACACATAAATACTGTGCCATGCGCTACCAATTACACCACACAAGGTCTAAAAAATTTGGTAGCACAGTGGCACAGTATTTATGCGTCCTAGGTTTAAGTCCCGGTCGGGGTAAATATGATTCATGTTTTCACATATGGTAATGTGCCTATTTGATTACTGTTGGTCCCTAATGAGATTGGGATTTGAATTAAATGCAAAAACGTAGCCACGAGTGAGGTTGGGAGAAACTGTAATGTGAACAAAAAGGTGTTTAGAGAGAATGTTTTCATTCCTAGTATAGCAGTTAGTTTCTCTTTTAGACCATCTGTGGTGTAGTTGATAGAACCGGCACAGTAATTATGTGTCCTAGGTTCAATTCCCAGTCGGGTTTAAAAAGTTATTCATGTTTTCACATATGGCAATGTACTTATTTGATTATTGTTGATTCCTAATGAGATTGGGACTTGACTTAAATGCAAAAACGAAGCCACAAATGAGGTTGGGCGAAACTGTAATATGAACAAAAAGGCATTCAGATAGAATGTGTTTAATCCTAGGGTAGCAGTTAAGCTGTAAGTTTGGTTTCTCTTTTAGACATTCTGTGGTATAGCTAGTAGCGCCTTGGCACAGTAATTATGTATCCTAGGATCAATTCCTTGTCAAGGTAAAATGATTCACATATATATATATATATATATATATATATATATATATATATATATATATATATATATATATATATATATATATATATATATATATATATATATATATATATATATATATATATATATATATATATATATATATATATATATATATATATATATATATATATATATATATATATATATATATATATATATATATATATATATATATATATATATATATATATATATATATATATATATATATATATATATATATATATATATATATATATATATATATATATATATATATCATTTATTTTTACCCCGACCGGGGTGTGATTACCTAATTGATTACCTAATTGTGTTTATGGGAAAGAGCCCAAAGCTCGTATCTTCCCGTCTCCTGATCGCTTCCATTTTGTACTTAGTGATACTTATCATACCTGTCCTTAAAACTATTGATTGAGATAGCATTAACTACCTCCTCGCTTAGCGAATTCCAATTATCAACTACTCTTACACTGAAAAAGTATTTCCTTACATCCTGCAAAGAAGTTTCCTTGCAAAGCTTCAAACTATGACCTCTAGTTCTAGAGCCTGCCTTATCAAAATATCGATCCCTATCCACTCTATCATAATCATGAAGGAATTTAAAGACTGTCACCATATCCCCCCTCAATCTTCCAGCTTCGAGTGATGGTAAGTCTAATTCCCTCAGCCTCTCATCATAACTGAGATTACGTATTTCTGGCACCAGTTTCGTGGCATGTCTTTGAACTTTTTCAAGCTTAGCTATGTGCTCTTTCAAATGAGGACTCCAAAAGGGGGCTGCATATTCGAGTTTTGGCCTCACATAGGTTACATAAATATTTCTGAACATTTCCTTGTCCATGTTCCTGAAGGCTACCCTTACATTTGATAAGAAGGCATATGCTGCCCTTACTATGCCATTCATATGTATTTCTGGAGACAAATCTGCCAGTATGTTTACTCCTAAATCTCTCTCATTTTCTGTCTCTTCAAGTTGTACTCCAGCCACCAAGTAGTCAAGCTTGGTGTGCGTGTGTGAGTGTGTGTGTGTGTGTAATTACCTTATTGTAATTACATAATTGTGTTTACGGGAAAGAGCCCAAAGCTCGTATCTTCCCGTCTCCTGATCGGTTCCATTTTATACTTAGTGATACTTATCATACCTGTCCTTAAAACTATTGATTGAGATAGCATTAAGTGCCTCCTCGCTTAGCGAATTCCAATTATCAACTACCCTTACACTGAAAAAGTATTTCCTGACATCCTGCAAAGAAGTTATCTTACGAAGCTTTAAACTATGACCTCTAGTTTTAGAGCCAGCCATATCAAAATATCGATTCCTATCCACTCTATCATAACCATGAAGGAATTTAAAGACTGCCACCATATCACCCCTCAATCTCCTAGCTTCGAGTGATGGTAAGTCTAATTCCCTCAGCCTCTCATCATAACTGAGATTGCGTATTTCTGGCACCAGTTTCGTGGCATGTCTTTGAACTTTTTCAAGCTTAGCTATGTGCTTTTTCAAGTGTGGATTCTAAAAGGGGGCTGCATATTCGAGTTTTGGCCTCACATAGGTTACATAAATATTTCTGAACATTTCCTTTTCCATGTGCCTGAAGGCTACCCTTACATTTGATAGGAATGCATATGCTGCCCTTACTATGCCATTTATATGTATTTCTGGAGACAAATCTGCCAGTATGTTTACTCCTACATCTCTCTCATTTTCTGTCTCTTGAAGTTGTACTCCAGCCACCGAATAGTCAAGCTTGGGCCTTCTTGCACTTGTACCCATTCTCTTTACCTTACATTTTAAAGTATTGAATTTCATTAGCCACTTTTCTGACCACTCATGCAGACTTTTAGATCTTCCTGAAGTTCTCTACTATTGTTCTCATTTTTTACTTTCTTCACAATCTTTGCATCATCTGCAAACATATTCATGAATGAATTTACAGACTCTGGTAGGTCATTTACATATACAAGGAACAAAAGTGGCCCTAAAACTGTACCCTGTGGAATTCCACTACTAACTCTTCTCCATTCAGACACTGATTGTCTTACTCAAACCCTCTGTTCCCTTCCTTCTAAGGAAGTTTTTATCCATTCCAAGATATTTCTACCTATTCTAGCCATTGCTAGCAGCTTCCTAATAAGTCTCCCATGTGGAACAGTGTCAAACGCTTTCTGGAAGTCTAGGAATATGCAATCTGCCCAGCCCTCTTTTTTCTGTAAGATTCGGCTTTCTTCATCATAAAATTCTAATAAGTTTGTTACTGTTGATCTACCTTCTCTGAAGCCATGTTGCCTCACTGACAAAAAGTTGAATGATTCCAAGTGAAGAGAGAAATGTTTCCTTAGTAGTTTCTCCATAAGTTTGCAAACTATGCTGGTCAAGGAAACTGGTCTATAGTTCAGAGCCGTATCCCTCCCTCCCTTTTTGAAGATAGGTATCACATTTGCTTGTTTCCAGCATCTTGGAATCTCCCCTGACTCCAGTGACTTATTAAATATGATACCCAGTGCCACTGATATTGAGTTTGCGCATTTTTAAGTACATGAGGGGATATGTCATCAGGACCTGTAGCTTTATGAACATCTAAATCCATCAGCGCTTTGCATACCTCTCTGGCTGAAAGGTTGATGTTCTCTAATACCGGCCCTTGAGCTTCTATCTCTGCAATCTGAGGGGGTGTGGTATTTTCTACTGTAAATACTGACTGAAACTCCTTGTTCAATTCTTTGAAGATCTCTTCTTCTGTCTCAGTGATGCTTCCATCCGCTCTCTTTAGCCTTAAAACCTGTTCTTTTACCCTCAGTTTTCCTCTGATGAAGCTATGGAAAAGCTTGGGATTTTATTTAGCCTTCCTGGTGATGTCCCTCTCATAGTCTCTCTCTGCCTCTCTCCTTTTACTCAGGTAGTCATTTCTTGCTCTTATGTAAGTTTGCCAGGCATTTATGTTTTTCTCCTCCTATACCTTTTCCAGCATTTGTCTCTCCACTCCTTAGTTCTTTTACACTCATTATCGAACCATTTCTCTCTGGCATGAATTACACCTACTTTGGTGACAGGTATGCAGCAATCTACTATCTTCCCATATTTCTCACAAAAGATGTCATACATTTCTTGTACAGATTTGTTGTAAAATAAGGTTCTCCAGTCAATAACTGGAAAAAGAACATTCATTTTGATGTAATCTCCTCTCGGATAGTTCCTCCTCATGTCCTCGGTGCCTCTACTCTCAGGAAGAATATCTTCAATGATATAACCATCAACAACACACAGTGGTCACTCTTTCCAACTGGTGGTTCATACTCAATTTTTTCAATATCCAACACATTATCTGTGAATACTAGATCAAGTAGTGATGGCTCATCCCCACCTCTGGCCCTCGTTGGTTCCATTACATGTTGGTGTAGGAAATTCCCTTGTACGCAATCTAAGAATCTTGCCCCGAATGAGTCCTCACCACTGTGTGGGTCAAGATTTATCCAATCTATCTCTTTATGATTAAAATCTCCCAGTGTCAAAATCCTACATTTTCTCTCCCGTGCCATGTTAACAACTGAGTTTATGACTTCAATAGTACCTATATGACTTTCCTCATAAACTTCTAGCCTATTCTGGTCCCTTGGTGGGTTATATACAACAGTTATTATAATGCTCTCTAACCCGGTATTTATGCGAGCAACAAGAAATTCCTTGAACTCACTTTCTATAGCCAAGTTTATTTCTTCAACTTGAATCCTTTCACTTATGAGCAGTGCTATCCCTCCACCAGTCCTCTCAGATCTTTCAACCCTTAATATTCTGAAGCCCTTAGGAAAAACTGTGACACTGTTTATGTCCTCACTCAACTTAGTCTCTATAATTGCTACTATATCTGCCTTACTGTTGTGAATCCTATCTTTTAATTCTACTGCCTTACCAGCTAATCCATTAGCATTTGTGTATAACAATCCTAATGAGACCACACCTCCTGATCTTCTGTCATTATCTTCTTTATCTCCCCTTTGTCTGGAAGAGCTCTGAAATGAAAATTATTCTTCTCTTCTTCATTTCTTTCCTCATTTAACCTTCTTGCCTCTTCCAAAAAGTTTTTGATCTTTCCCAACTCTTCCTGTGTTCTGTATCGTCTATTGAACACTTCTTTGAATTCTTGAAGGTCTTTTATTCTTTTTTTTCTTCTCAACAATATTTCCCTACATGCTTCCCCTTTCTCAAAGGTTACTTTTGTTGGTCTCGGCTTTCCTTCCCTCGAATATTTGCCTAGTTGGTGTATGTTTACAATATCCTCAGGACCACAAACTACCCCAAGCTCTCTTATCAGGTTTACAACCCTAGCCTGATTTTCTTCAAGTCTCCCCTGCCATGTTGGCTCCTGGGATTTGCTTATGCCTGAGATTACCACTGTCTTCTCTTTATCAAGTGCCTGTTTTATCAGTGGGTTTGCCCTTTCCATCACAACGTCTTTCATTTTTTCGATTACTGTCTCATTTTAGTCAACTGTTTGTATGTTTTCCAGTGCCACCACCTTTACAGCCTCTTTTATTGCCACATTCCCCTATAGTGCATCAGCAAAGGAAGTTTTCATGGCATCATTTTCCATATTCAGCTCCTGGAACTCTTTTTTAAACTGTTCAATGTTTTCCTTAATCTGGACATTCCAAGCTGCAATCTCGTCTCTTTCAGAAGAGAGCAGTTAACTAGCATCTAATTCATTTAGGTTGTCATTCAGCTGTTTGTTTTTATCTTCTTGTTTAGAAATTCTGGTTTCTAGTTCACTCTTTTCTCCTTCCAGCTTCTTTATTCGTTTTTCTAGTTCCTTTCTCTCCTCCCTTGTGGTTTATATGCTTCCTCCAAAAATCTTATTTCCTCTCTGAGTGCTTCATTCTCTTTCATTTCTCTATCCATATTCCGAATATTATCATCAAGGCTTATAACCATTGCCTCTAAAGCCTTGATTTTCTGTTTTAGTCTCCTAATAGCTACCCCTCCTCCCGACCCATGGGTGGGAGAGGTTTGTGACAGAGATGGCCTCATTTTCATGTTCTCCCTCTCACAGAATATAGACAGAAGAAGAGAAATAGAAAAAAAGAGAGAAAATTTTTATTTAAGCTTCACACCGTGTGTGTTTGTGATTACCTAATTGTGATTACCTAATTGTGTTTACGGGAAAGAGCCCAAAGCTCGTATCTTCCCGTCTCCTGATCGGTTCCATTTTTAGACTTAGTGATACTTATCATACCTGTCCTTAAAACTATGGATTGAGGTAGCATTAACTACCTCCTCGCTTAGCGAATTCCAATTATCAACTACTCTTACACTGAAAAAGTATTTCCTTACATCCTGCAAACAAGTTTTCTTCCAAAGCTTCAAACTATGACCTCTAGTTCTAGAGCCAGCCATATCGAAATATCGATCCCTATCCACTCTATCATAACCATGAAGGAATTTAAAGACTGTCACCATATCCCCCCTTACTCTTCTAGCTTCGAGTGATGGCAAGTCTAATTCCCTCAGCCTCTCATCATAACCGAGATTGCGTATTTCTGGCACCAGTTTCGTGGCATGTCTTTGAACTTTTTCAAGCTTAGCTATGTGCTTTTTCAAGTGCGGATTCCAAAAGGGGGCTGCATATTCGAGTTTTGGCCTCACATAGGTTACATAAATATTTCTGAACATTTCCTTGTCCATGTGCCTGAAGGCTACCCTTACATTTGATAAGAATGCATATGCTGCCCTTACTACGCCATTTATATGTATTTCTGGAGACAAATCTGCCAGTATGTTTACTCCTACATCTCTCTCATTTTCTGTCTCTTGAAGTTGTACTCCAGCCACCGAGTAGTCAAGCTTGGGCCTTCTTGCACTTGTACCCATTCTCATTACCTTACATTTTGAGGTATTGAATTTCATTAGCCACTTTTCTGACCACTCATGCAGATTATTTAGATCCTCCTGAAGTTCTCTACCATTGTTCTCGTTTTTTACTTTCTTCACAATCTTTGCATCATCTGCAAACATATTCATGAATGAATTTACAGACTCTGGTAGGTCATTTACATATACAAGGAACAAAAGTGGCCCTAAAACTGAACCCTGTGGAACTCCACTACTAACTCTTCTCCATTCAGACACTGAGTGTCTTACTCTAACCCTCTGTTCCCTTCCTTCTAAGTAAGTTTTTATCCATTCCAAGACATTTCCACCTATTCTAGCCATTGATTGCAGCTTCCTAATAAGTCTCCCATGTGGAACAGTGTCAAACGCTTTCTGGAAGTCTAGGAATATGCAATCTGCCCAGCCCTCTCTTTCCTGTAAGATTTGGCTTACCTCATCATAAAATTCTAATAAGTTTGTTACTGTTGATCTTCCTTCTCTGAAGCCATGTTGCCTCACTGACAAAAAGTTGAAGGATTCCAAGTGAAGAGAGATATGTTTCCTTAGTAGTTTCTCCATAAGTTTGCAAACTATGCTGGTCAAGGAAACTGGTCTATAGTTCAGAGCCGTATCCCTCCTTCCCTTTTTGAAGATAGGTATCACATTTGCTTGTTTCCAGCATCTTGGAATCTCCCCCGACTCCAATGACTCCTTAAATATGATACTTAGTGCCACTGATATTGTGTTTGCGCATTTTTTAAGCACAAGAGGGGATATGTCATCAGGACCTGTAGCTTTATGAACATCTAAATCCATCAGCGCTTTGCATACCTCTGTGGCTGTAAGGTTGATGTTCTCTAATACCGGCCCTTGAGCTTCTATCACTGCAATCTGAGGGGGTGGGGTATTTTCTACTGTAAATACTGACTGAAACTCCTTGTTCAATTCTTTGCAGATCTCTTCGTCCGTCTCAGTGATGCTTCCATCCGCTCTCTTTAGCCTTAAAACCTGTTCTTTTACCTTCAGTTTTCCTCTGATAAAGCTGTGGAAAAGCTTGGGATTTTCTTTAGCCTTCCTGGTGATGTCCCTCTCATAATCTTTCTCTGCCTCTCTCCTTTTACTTAGGTAGTCATTTCTTGCTCTTTTGTAGGTTTGCCAGGCATTTATGTTTTTTCTCCTCCTATACCTTTTCCAGCATTTGTCTCTCCACTCCTTAGCTCTTTTACACCCATTATCGAACCATTTCTCTCTGGCATGAATTACACCTACTTTGGTGACAGGTATGCAGCAATCTACTATCTTCCCATATTTCTCACAAAAGATGTCATACATTTCTTGTACAGATTTGTTGTAAAATAAGGTTCTCCAGTCAATAACTGCAAAAAGCTCATTCATTTTGATGTAATCTCCTTTCTGATAGTTCCTCCTCATGTCCTCAGTGCCTCTACTCTCAGGAAGAATGTCTTCAATGATATACTCCATCAACAACACACAGTGGTC
>JAXCGZ010006528.1:32500-36952 GCA_037179515.1 Halocaridina rubra
CTCTCTCTCTCTCTCTCTCTCTCTCTCTCTCTCTCTCTCTCTCTCTCTCAAAATCTCAATTCGAGTGTTGGGCACTTTGTTACTTCAGAAAATTCTTTTAAGAGTTATCGTAACGTTCTCCTCCATCAAGAGAGGATTATTACTTTCCTATATATCTTGCAACGTACAGTAAGAACTAAAAAAAAAAATACACAAATTAATCAGAGTAAGTTAATCTTTTCAGTGTTTTGGATCTTATACTGCTTCAGCATTTCTAAAAGGAAAAAAAAATTGAGCCTCATGTCATTCTTATAATACTGAAGTCTTTTTCCTGGTCATGACTTCATAATGTGGATTAATGTACATGTAATAAAGTAGATGAAGTAGAACAAGAGAGCAAAGCCTTGTAGATTACAAAAAAAATTACAAAATTATATATTAGTGGACAGATTATTTTACATTAGATTTAATGTACAATCTAAATCTCATTTTTTGTCTATGAGTGTAACACCAGGATGGAAAAAAAAAATCCCTCATCGGTCCCGGGCAGGAAGAAAACACAAAAAAAAAGAAGACGCAGAGATTGGGAGTGTTGTGACTTGCTTGCTGTGAAGGGACGGTTGGGGATATGTAACGCATACGTCAAAATATAGGGCGTAGATATAGGCATACAAAGAGAACCGTAACTGAAGGAAGCCTTAACATAGAGCTGTCCTGGCCTGTCTATTGTACTATCACAAAATGGGTTGAAAATGAGAAGGTTTAAGATATATGTACATACAATCTCTCGGTACAATATATTTATATCTGTATATCTGCATTTAAAGTAAACCCATGCATTTTCGCAGCTGCAACTTTGGCAAATATACTTGAATGTATATCGCAACTGCTAGAAAACTTTGCCCTTAAGCCCAAAATTAATTATCAGTTTCCGAAAATATTCCAGGAAGCTTCTTCTTCCAACAGCTGACTCTAATTAAGGTTTTCAGTAACATAAGATGCAATCTTTTTTTTTTAAGTTTTTAAACTTTATCCTCATATATTAATTATGGAGGCTTTGGAGTAATCTCTCTCTCTTTCTCTCTCCCTCCGATAGTCTTTCTGTTTAAATATGTATGTATGTATGTATGTATGTATGTATGTATGTATGTATGTATGTATGTATGTATGTATGTATGTATGTATGTATGTATGTATGTATGTATGTATGTATGTATGTATGTATGTATGTATGTATGTATGTATGTATGTATGCATGCCTGATACTCATTGACGCAAACTAAACACAGTACAAGAAAACTAAAACAAGCAGTAACTAATAAATAATAACTACGCTAATTTACACCACATATAATAATAATAATAATAATAATAATAATAATTATAATAATAATAATTCCAATGTACAGATAAACCATTGGCTCACAATAACTGATGGTCACCATTTTCTCGGTGACCAACTTATTTACAGAGAATGAAGTTTTAATCATTCAAAATTAAAATTCATATTTAGAATTACGAAACAAAATGATCCATACTAAAAAGAGTTGTTGTTTCATACACGAGTGTGTATGATTCACTGCATGCGCACAGTTTCTCGTTTTATTTTTATTGTTTATTGATTAGTGCTCGGAATAAAACGTTATTTTTATTTATTATGTTCAAATACACAGGGTGATTTATGAAAGAAATCACTAGGATGACAGGAACTAGGGCTGTTGCTGTCAATGAGTGCTATGTGTTCAAGGTCCTTATTCAGGCGGGTGACAGGGACTAGTGTTGGCAATGAGTGATATGTGTTCAAGGTCCTTATTCAGGCGGGTGACAGGGACTAGTGCTGGCAATGAGTGATATGTGTTCAAGGTCCTTATTCAGACGGGTGACAGGGACTAGTGCTGGCAATGAGTGATATGTGTTCAAGGTCCTTATTCAGGCGGGTGACAGGGACTAGTGCTGGCAATGAGTGATATGTGTTCAGGTTCCACATTCAGGGCCCTTGGGGGGGGGGCTTCCTCGACCTCCTGCCCCAACACCATGCCTGGCCTTGGACAGTTCATCGTGCAAGGTAATGTGTTATTATTATATTTTGTATCGAGTACGAACTATAGCTTGTACGTTATTCATGTTGATTAAGATTTATTTTATGCACCCTTAGAATCATTATCGATTCAGATTTGAGATGGTTGGGTTAAGTTAGGTTAGGTTACATTAATTAGGTTATGTTAATCCAAACATGGAAGGGATGAAAAAAAAAACTATTTATTTTCATGTTTATTCATATTCAGTACTTAGGTTAGCCTAATTAGGGGTAGTTTACAGCCTAGCGGGCCATGCCGCTCAACGACCTCATCCCTCCGCTCAGGTAAGTAGTTCAATCTTAACCTGTATGATGAGGGATTCCAGGGGGGGCGAAGCCCCCCTGGCTAAGAGGTTAGGTAAGTATTTTTAGTTAGGATAGTAAAAAATTGTTTCGTATGCTATTGTCGCCATTTTTGTTGTGTATTCATCCGCCAGTTCTCTAGTTAAAGCCTATCGCCATCTATTGGTAGGTTTTGAACATTGGTATGGCCCGCGAAACTGTAGGTGTTCCCTAAATAGTACCAATGAGTTTTTGACAGCAATGTTTGAGTTAGGCCATTTGTTTAGAGAAAAAAATGGTAATTCATACATATAGGATCAGTTATGATATATTTTCCAAAGTTAGGTAAGCCTGAATGGGGTTTACCTCTTAGTTACTACCAGAGTAGAATGTCGAACCAGAAATACTCTATTAGACTAGGGTGTGGTAATGGTTTACAGAGGCACTATTACTGGTTCCCCCGAAGGTTTATCAGAATCCCAAGTGGGAGATTGGAGCCTGTGATGAATATGAATTTCAAATACTAATGATAGTTATATAACAATGTTCACTGTAAATATCATTACCATAACTCTGGCATATATTTCCATCAGTTGGTTTTCTTACCAGTGACTTGTAGGTAGTCAACTGGCATAGTGTGCTATGAATGCTTGGGAATGTGTGGATGCTGACCATGTGAATAAGGACAGTACATAACAATTTACCTGGTTTTAGCTGAGTAGACAGTAGATACCATGTGCGGTTCATGTGGTTAGAGGTAGGTTTAGCATGAGAGGTTTTTACAATTAGGCAGAAAACAATGAAGTTTAGGATAAGAAGAATTCTAAATTCTCTGTTAAATGCTACAGGATAAGAATAATTCTAAATTCTCTGTTAAATGCTACAGCTTTCATTTAGTCTGTATGAAAACTTACATTTGTACATAATTTTTCCTTAAGCCCGGTATAAATGCTTAAGAATTGTACACTACCGAAATCTAAAATGTGGTAAAAAGTACTGTACAGAATCATAAATACCCAAGGGTAGCTGTAAGCAAAATGATAGTAAATTTTGAGAGTTCAGTATGTTAAATATTTATGCAAGGCATAAGGAAAGATTATGTACAGAGAAAACATTTCATGCAGACTAAGCGAAAACTGTGGCATCTGGCAAGAAATTTATAATTTTTTCTTGGCCTGAGCTAACATGCTTGATGTTTGAATGCAAAAACTTTTCATGCTAAATCCACACACAACCTATTTGTTGGGAATTGCTTCAGCTTCACAGTCACCGACATATACTGTTGCTAATTACAGTAGTTGTGTTACATTATGTGTGGTAGTTTAGTGGTACCATTATTTTGAGAGCGCATATCAGTGTAAAAAAAATATGTTTGTTTCTTTATAATGATGATCACATTAGCCACTGTTAGTGTATCTTTCATTGGGTTATACTCCAAACTAACCTGACCAAGCTAACCTAACCAAGATAGGATAAATTAGGTTAGGTTGGCTTGGTTAGGTCATGGTAAAATTTAAAGCAATGAATTATAAAGTAACTTTTAATTTGTAGGAATCACAATCCCAAAACATCTGATAATTTTAGTTTCTTCAATATTGGCAGTTAGTATAAACGGTAAACAGGCTTATATTTTCTGGAAAAAAAAAAAAAAAAAAAAAAAAAAAAAAAAAATATATATATATATATATATATATATATATATATATATATATATATATATATATATATATATATATATATATATATATATATTAACTTTTATTTTTTTTCCAGAAAATATAAGCCTGTTTACTGTTTATACTAACTGCCAATATTGAAGAAACTAAAATTATCAGATGTTTTGAAATTGTGATTCTTACATATTAAAAGTTACTTTATAATTCATTACTTTAAATTTTACCATGACCTAACCAAGCTAACCTAACCAAATTTATCCTATCCTGGTTAGGTTAGCTTGGTCAGGTTAGTTTAGAGTATTAATCAATGAAAGATATACTAACAGTGGCTAATGTGATCATCATTATAAAGAAACAAACATATTATATATATATATATATATATATATATATATATATATATATATATATATATATATATATATATATATATATATA
>JAXCGZ010006529.1:10000-27500 GCA_037179515.1 Halocaridina rubra
TAGAGAGATATGATAGGAAAAAAAATGGGAAACTAAATTTGGAATCCCGCAAAAGGGAAATAACTCACTGAAGGGAGGAGGGAAATGAGCGAAAAGTAAAAGATACATAGCAATAATTGAGCGAGAAAGATAGGATAAAAAAAGAAAATAATTGTTAAGATAAACAGACAGTTAGACAGATTGGGGATGATCCATAAAGAACCAAAGAGGGTCCAGAAAAAGAGAGAGCGGGAACTTACGCCAGTGAAGGAGAGAAACGAGAGAAAAAAAATGTGAAAAAAAAAACACAAATGGTAAAATAGATCCATATGTAGACAATGATAAACAAGCACAAACATAAATAGAGAAATATAATTAATGATAAATATGCATACATACGGACAAACAATCTGGTTCAGAGATCGCCAGACAAAGAGTCAGAAACAATATAGACAGAAAAAAAAATCAGTGAAGACAATTAATAGATAGATAGAAAGCGATTATACAGAAACACAGACAAACAGATAGACCACCAACTGAGCAGGAAAGCTCGACAAACAGACAGACAGACATACAGACATTTAAAGACAGACTCAGAAGTCTGACTACAACCCCCCAAAAGCATATAATAATAATTGGCATTAGGTTGATGGAGTGTAAATGAGGCAGAGGCGGCTAATAAGAGGGTCGAGTGGGGGGTGGGCAGAGGGAAGGGGTAACTAAAAGGGGGGTGGCTGTGCCATCAGTAGACAGGAAGCGCAGGCTTCAGATATATGGAGGGGGAGAAAGGCAGATTCTTGGAAAATCATCAGGGAATAGAAATATATCTTTATTATTATTATTATTATTATTATTATTATTATTATTATTATTATTATTATTATTATTATTATTATTTTTATTATTATTATTATTATTATTATTGTTATAATTATTATTATTATTATTATTATTATTATTATTATTATTATTATTATTATTATTATTATTATTATTATTATTATTATTATCATTATTATTATTATTGTAAACTAAAGGATAAATGGGTGCTCGAGAGGTTGTCCACATTGTTTAGCAGTCAAAGAACCTTGAAGAAGAAAAGCCATACACGTAAAACCCATTCCAGTTATTATAGTGTGGTAGTTCCTCCAACTTAATAAAATTAGCAGAAGTTGTATTAGTAGTAGAAAGTAATAGTTGATTATATATCAGAAATAGCAGTGGTAACAGCAGTAGTTCTAGCAATAATTACCACAATATTAAATAATTTTATTCTTACATCACTCCCGCAGCTGCTGCTGCTGCTCCTCCTCCTCCTCATACTACTACTACTACTACTACTACTACTACTACTACTACTACTACTACTACTACTACTACTACTACTACTACTGAGAAAAATAGTAAGAAAAAGAATGATTCAACAGCAACATTATAAATACCAACACATGTTATATATATATATATATATATATATATATATATATATATATATATATATATATATATATATATATATATATATATATGACAGAAACTCTCAATTACATCTTTAAATTAGTAACAACAGCGTAGTTTATTTCCATAAATATTATTAACAACATCAAAAGAAATACCATGCATGGCTATCGATATTGGCAACAAAGCAACAGAAAAACATAGTGCAGCTAACAATCATTATATTCAACAGCAATTAAAACATGAGAGAATACTTTAGTATAGTAAACAATTAGCATAAGCAACAGCAACATAAATATTAAGCCAATAGAGTGATGTAATAGCGTCCACAATCACTATTAGCAACAGTATCAGGAAATAGTAAGGCAATATCACAATTTATCATAGAAATAAGCAATGTTTAAAATAGCAATATAAATAGTTAGTCGAAAATACCTTTCCATAATTAAAAATCAGTTATAACAATAGCAATGGATAGGCTAAGGCAAATAAATACTTCAGTGGAATGAATAATCATCATTAGCGAGAAGCTATAGAAATACCAAAGCAATAAAATAATTCAAATTGATTCATAATCAATATTAGCAACAAGAAAAAATATCAAGGAAATAAAATATCTTTATAGAATCAAAGATCAATTTTAACATCAATTAAGATCAAAATAGCTCAACATACTCATCAATGAATATCAGCATCAGCAACTGAAACATTGAAGCTAAAAATACCTCAGTTGAATCAACAAGGTAAATTAGCAATAGCGTCGGATATACTGAATATTTAATATCCCAGTAAACCCAACAATCAATATTAGCAAAAGACACTTGATATATTAATGTAGTAAATGGCCTCAGTAGAACAAAAGACCAATATTAGGAACTGCAACCGGAATATTAGGCAACAAAATACCTCAGTTGCATCAACATTCAATATAAGTAACAATGAATGAAACATTAAATTAATAAAATGGCCAAGTAAAATCAATGATCAATATTAGCAACAGAGTATGAAATATATATTTTATATACCACCTCAATAGAATCAACGATCAGTATTAGCAGTAGCAAATGAAATAGTATGGTAATAAAATCCCCTCAAAAAATAAAAAGCACTTATCAACAGTAACAAAAATATTAAGGCAAAAGGATGTCCTGATGGAGTCAACAGTTATTATTAGCAATAACAACCGGTATATTACGACAGCATAATACCTTTTTAAAAGAAACTCTCAACATTTACAACAGTATCTGATATAACAAGGTTATAAAATGAAAGCAATAGTAATGAAAATGTCAAGATAACAGAAAACTCCATGGACTCTACGGAAAGTATAGTAAACCAATTCTAATGAAAACAGTTACATTGCCTTTAGCAACGCAAATATCAAAGTAAGAAAATGACCAAGATAAACAGTCAATACCGCCATATCAGCAAAAGATTATTTTCATGAGTGTGACACCGGGACAGGCAAGACAACTGCCCTCATCAGACCCGTGCACGAAGAAAACATAAAGACGAAGAAAAAGTAGAAGGTTTAGGACAATGCAGAAATAAGGGAATGATACAAATTAGGAGGACATGCTGAAAGAGTAGTCGAAGCATTGACAGACCTAGAGCTATGGCAGGATTAGGTCTAGAAATGATGATAGATCTGCTTTTTGAAGGAAGATAGGACATAACAATTTGGAAAGACAGAAGGAGGAAGAGAGTTATAGAGTCTGAAGGTGGTTGGTAAGAAGCAGCCGCTGCTCCAACCAATCTGTAAGCTACAAATCTCCACACAGTAACTACGGCACGAGGTTGATTGGAGAGTGTTACGCAGCTTCAACAGTGGGGGAGGGATGCAACTCACCAACTTACAAGAGCAGCGATGGTAGCATGATAGAAAAGAGAGATGGATGATACCTTATGGTGAAGAGAAAGATAATCCGGATTAAAAGTAAGAGCAGGTTCATTGATGAGTCTGATTGCCTTAGATTCAACCCTATCAAGGATATAGTGTAAGCAGGGGACAGATAAGTCCTTAACAGATATTAAGTAACTGGAATGAGGAAAGTAATGACAAAAACAGAAAAGAATTCTCATTTTTTAAGATGCAGACTTAGAAATTTGGATTATGTGACTCCTCCAAGACAGGCTATAGGATATTTGGATTCCTAATAAGTAAATAGAATTAAGAGGGTAAATATCGTCAGCTTTGAAGACAGCAGGGATATCAGGAGAAGAAGAAGATAAAGAGATAGCCAGAAAATGCATCTTGGAGGCATTAAATTTAACTAAATTTTGGGTGCCCCACTCAGATACCCATCTGCAAATCGGAGTTGAGAGTAGAAAATAGTGATACGAGACTTATTACACGTAGCAGATAAAGGCTGTGAAGAGAGAGCAGAGAAAAAATGAAGGTCAGAATCGTCGGCAAAGGAGTGGCGAAGAGAGGAGGATGGGGACTGAAGAAGGTCATTGATGAAGAGAAGGAAAGAGCAAGTGAAAGAACATAACCCTGTGGAACACCACTGGTAACAGGGATTGAGCTAGATGTTGCAACGTCATCAACCACAGTTATAAAATGATCAGAAAGATAACTGGACACCAGAGAACAGAGAGAAGGGGTAAAGCCATAAGCAGGGAGTTTGGCCAACACAGCCTTGTGTCAGACTCTGTCAACAGCCTTAGAGATATCAAGGGTAACAACAAAGGATTTTCCATAATTCCTCAGAGATGACTGTACATGAGTAAAATATGACAAGAGGTCACCAGTGGATTTTGTCTTGTGGAAGCCCAAGTGATGATCAGACATAAGTGAGTGAGATTCAAGACATTTCAAGAAGTGAGAATTGAGCAAAGTTTCGAATACTTTAGCGATAGCAGAGATTAGGGCAATAGATCGGTAGTTGGAAGAAACAGAGAGGTCACCCTTCTTAGGAACACGTTGAATTAGAGAGTTCTTCCAACATGAAGAATAGATACTGGTTGAGAGAATGAAGCAGCAAAGCACGAGGGGTCAGATCATCTGCAAACTCCTTAAGGAACCATGCAGGGATACCATCGGGTCCGGATGCCTTGCTTGTCTTCAGAGGGCGAAGCACCTTATGGACTTTGCGTGAAAAAAGGGTAAGGGAGGGTATAGGGTTAGAGAGGGATAAAGTACGAGGAATAGGTGCACTGGAATCACCCAGTGAAGAGTTGGCAGAAAAATGAGAGCCAACGAGAGTGGTTTTGTCAGTGGAGCAGCAAGCTATAGAACCATCCGAATGAATGAGAAGGGGAAAGCTTGAGTTACAGAAGGTTTTAGAGAGATATATGGCTATGGTTAAACAAATATTAAGAGAAAAGAATGCTGTTCTTGTCTGCCATTTAAGTGTCACAATTAATCTACATTCGCATAGAGGTGGACACAGACAGATTGGATTTTTTTTTTTAAATCATCAAGTATATATTAACAGAAAAACTCACCAGAAGTCAGTAAAAACAAAACTGCTTGAAAGAATCAGCAACTCAATAGGAATTGCAACACAAACAGTAATATAACAAAATAAGCTCTAGAATAAATAGCTTCAGAAGCAGTTACAGATAAATAATACAAAATAAAAAGTAAGGAAAAAACAACAAATATATATAGCTCCAACAGTGACTAAAAACTCAACAAATACAAAGCAATACAAAATACTAATTCATAACAATACAGCAAATGCCAAATGCCAAATGAAACAACAACACAAACAGTAACAGAAAAACCACACAAAAAAAATAATTAGACTCAGCAGCAACAACATCATTAACAGATAGACTCAATACAATAAATAAACTAATTAAAGAAAAAACTGAAAGACTCAACGCTATGAAGAGTTAGAGGAAAAACAAATAATACAAACTTCCATGTACAATAAACAACGATATTGGTAAAACAGCAGAATATATGTCTACACGTAACCTAAACAAAAAAGGGATCTCCGAAGGTGGTATTGTTATAGAGCAATAAAGAACTCCCGTAGTACTGTTAGCAGAACTACTCTTCCATTATTTATGCACCCATTCACCCCATTGTTTACTCACCCATTCGGTAGACCCCCAACTAACCACACGCCACACACACATAGGCACACTCCCCCCCACACACACACACACACACACACACAACCTCTGTCATTTACTCACTCAATGAGATACCCCCCCCCCTCTCTCATCTCTCTCTCCCTAGTAGTCTGTCATTTATTCATTCATACCCCCCCTCTCTCTCTCTCTCTCTCTCTCTCTCTCTCTCTCTCTCTCTCTCTCTCTCTCTCTCTCTCTCTCTCATTTAGTACCAACCTGCGCTCATACAATTCCCCTAAGCATCTCTCTCTCTCCTTCGCTTTACTCTCTTTCTTCCTCTCTTCTTCCTCCTCCTCATCCTTCTTCTTCTTCTTCTTGCTCAATGTAGAGTAATAATAAAGAGGCTTTCGACTTTGTACAAGCAATCAGTTTCCTAAGATACTTATCTGGCCGAAAAACGTCCCAAATATGAAGAGGCTTTAAGGTCCAATATTACTATTCAAAAAATGAAGACTTCCGATCTTATGCTTCTACGTAAACAAAACACCATCGCTGGGGGGGTTGATGGGGATGAATGGGATTGAAGGGGGATGAGGGAGCTGTTGGTGTCTTTTACTTGTTTCAATTCATCAAGCGCAACTGGGTTTTGGGGGGAGGGGAGGAATAGAGAATCTAATCCTTTTTGGGCTTTTGAAATTCAACCCCTTTTCCCGTTTCATTCTCTTTATTCTAAAGACACAGACTTGCCTCTCTCTCTCTCTCTCTCTCTCTCTCCTCTCTCTCTCTCTCTCTCTCTCTCTCTCTCGCTGTGTGTGTGTGTGTGTGTGTGTGTGTGTGTGTGTGTGTGTGTGTGTGTGTGTGTGTGTGTGTGTGTGTGTGTGTGTGTGTGTGTCATTAAGACTCCGAAAACCTATTTCCTAGTTATTTTCCTCTATCCAGCATACTGGAAAGAGAGGATTCCTGGTTTCCTCTCACACACACACACACACACACACACACACACACTCAGTATTTACTGTAGAAAATACTCCACTCCCGTAGATTGCAGAGATAAGAGATAATGGGCCGGTATTAGAAAACACCATCTTAGCAGCTACAGAGGTATGGGAAGCGTTGATGGAGTTAGATGGTCATAAAGGTACAGGTCCTGATGACATATCCCATTACGTACTTAAGAAAAGCACTAAACCATCATTGGTGGCACTATGCATCATATTTTAAAAGGCGCTGGAATCTGGGGAAATTTCAATAAGCTGGAAACAAGCGAACGTGGTACCTATTTTAAACAAGAGGAGGATAGATACAGCTCTAAACTATAGGCCAGCTTCCTTGAAGGGCATAGTTTTGCAAAGATATGGAGAAAGTACCTAAGAAAACCTTTCTCTCTTCCCTTGGAGTCCTTCAACTGTTTTGTCAGATCTTACGAGAAAGAAAGGGAGTAGGTGGATTGCGCGCTCTGAGATTTTCAGAAGGCATTTGATACCTCAGGATTCATAGTGGTGTTCCACAGGGTTCAGCTTTATGGCCACTCTTGTTCCTAGTATACCTAAATGACCTACCAGTCTGTAAATTTAGTAGGAATATATTTGCAGATGATGCAAAGATTGTGAAGAAATTAAAAGACGAGAACAATGGTAGAGAACGTCAGGAAGACTTAAATAGTCTGCGGAGTCGAGGGCTAGCCTCGAGGAGAGAAGGTCGCGCATGAGGCCCAAGATTGGATACGCAAATGTAGGTGCAGAACTTTTAGAGACTTACAATGAGAGAGATCTGGGAGTAAACATATTGGTCATTTTTGTCTCCAGGGGTGGATATAAATGGCATAGTAAGGACTGCTTATACTTTCTTGCGTGCAAGGGAGCCTTGAGGTACATGGACAAGGACATGTTTAGAAATATTTATGTAACTTAAGTGAGGTCAAAGCTTGCATATGCAGTACACTTTTAGAATTCGCACCTGAAAAAGCATATACAAAATTTGGAATAAGTTCGAGACATGATAAGAAACTGGTGCCAGAAATACGCATTCTCAGTTATGAGGAGAGGGTAAGGGAATTAGACTTACCTTCACTCGAAGCTAGAAGAATGAGGTGGGATATGGTGACGGTTTTTAAATTCCTTCATGGTTTTGACAGGGTGGACAGGGATCGATATTTTGATATGGGTGGCTCTAGCACTAGAGGTCATAGTTTGAAGCTTCATAAGAAAACGTCCTTGCAGTATGCAAGGAAGTGCTTTTTTTTTAGTGTAAGCATAGTTGATGATTGGAATTTGCTAATCCTGACTACAGTCATAATTTTAAGGACAAGTGTGATCAGCATCACCGAGAACAAAAATGGAATTGACCAGGAGACGGGGAGTTACGAGCAAAGGACTCTTTCCCATAAGCACAATTAGGTAATTACATACCTACATACATACATACATACATATGTGTGTTTATGTGCTTTGTTTGTGTATGAAGTTTTGCCATTAATTTTTATGCTATGGTGTTACGTACGTAAATAATCTTTTAGAGTTTTCTGATGAGGCTTAAAACAGAAGTAACTTTAAATGAGTACTGTATATGACAACAGCAGGTTCTACATCCAATGCTGCATCCCTTTCAGTGTACGATAGATATAGATAGATAGATAGATAAATAGATAATTAAAGTGAGAGACAGAACTTGTTATATGAGTTAATGATAGATAAGCGCATGGAGAGAGAGAGAGAGAGAGAGAGAGAGAGAGAGAGAGAGAGAGAGAGAGAGAGAGAGAGAGAATGTGGTAAACCAAGAAATCAATAGAAGGGAAAAATAAAGAAAGGCATATTTCCCCCGCCTCAAGAAAAAGGCGACCACCATTTGCTAGATTAAAGTTGGCTGACATATCCTTCGTACTGGGAAGAGTGGGATTGGTGGAAGGGGGACAGGGGAAATATCGCTGCCCGCTCCCGCCTCCCCCCCTCTAAAAAATAGTTTTCACAAGTGGACGTCTGGGTTTTTCATAATTTATCGTCTGTATTTCTCGTTTTGTGAGTGAACAGTCTAGATTCATTAACCTATACAATAAGAGTATTGTTAAAGGAAATTTTGATAACTCGTATTTGTATCGGAGTTATTTATTCCAAACGCTGTGTATACGAGAACTCATGAACCATCTTAATTTAAGGGAATCAGGTGATATCAATACAGATTTTCCAAATGAGAAGTAAAGAATTAAGGAAGAGAAGTAAGAGAAGATATGTTTTCCTTAAAAACAAAAAAACAAAAAAGGCATATCAGGTCACATGAGTATACCCTCTACTGTTAAAGGGCAATGATGGGTCATCACCCTTGAGAGCTCATATCTAAGAAAGGGCAACATTATCAGTTCACCGGTATCGTAGTTACTTATCCAAATGAATGTTGATTTAAGGAGAAACTTATATAATGCAGGTAAAAGGACACAGTGAAGATCCAAATGCTGCGCAAGTATATATCCTTCGACCTGAGGCCAAGTTTTCTATAAAACTTAAAGTTGTATTAGGTATTATGTATCACACCATCAGCTGAGTAGTGCAGAATTAATTTAAAACGCGAGTCAGAGATATTTGTATAGGTGTGCGCATGTGCATGCCCGGCAAGAGTAATTTTCTTTTCCCGTCTGGGTGTCAAACTCATAAAACAAGAAAATGCATATATTCATATACAGATTGGTGCATAACCTTTTGCTGGGGGATATGAAAGCAATCAGTAATAAGAACAATTAACTGCATTAAAGTACTCTTGAAAAAGCAGAAATATATATCACGCCCCCAATACTTAGTGTAGAAGCATCACTTGTCTTGCATCACAGCAATCTTGGGGGGTATGATCGGAGAAGCTAATGTGAATCAGTTAAATAAGAGTAGAGATAACAAGAGATTTTTGAAGAAATAAAACACAGTCGGGGTATGCTCTAACAAGAGGTTTGTATTTTCTAGCATCTAAAATAAAAAAAAAAATAGTCTGGAAACACTGTGTAGAGAGTTTAAACTATAAAGTGCTGGTAGTGCATTGATTAGAATTATCCTACTCAAAAATTGTTCCACAATTTGGCAAGGATGATTTCTATTCAGAATACCGTAAGGGGAGTGACTCTCAAAATTTAAGTCTGCATCACAAACAATCTGAAGGTGGAAAAATACATCTGGGGAATGATTGGCATGACAAAGGCAATCCCATGCCCTGACTTTGACCTTGTGGTTACAGATCTGTGTCAAGCCACTCTCTTGAGTAGTATATCAGGAAGGAAAATGTTACACATAGGTGCAGCATTTGTGTACAAAAGAAAATTTTGTGATCCCAGTATGGTTGTACGTCACAGCAACCCAAAGAGATTAGTGTCAAACTCAAGATATTCCAACATATCTCTCAGAGGTCTCACAAGCTTTTCTTTAGCATATCAATGAACGTCATGCTCCTGGTTCTTCTTAGCCTATACATTGTCTTTCAGGACTGCTCCAATATGTTCGGCTGGGTTAATGTCTGGTGAAATCAGACCATACATTCGATTGTAAAACATCATTCCCAGATTCCCTTATGACATTTTGCATAACAATTGCATGAAGGTATATAGCATTGTTGTGGAAAAAATACAGTTAGGATACAATATGCTTCCAAATTCCTCCAAGAGTGTGATCATCTTTTCCCCACAAATTCTGTCTCTAGTCTTTGATACCACACAGGAGGAACTTCACAGAAAAACACAGAAAAATTCTAACGTAACTTGGAACCCAAAACTTCTTGGTGTCATATAGCATTTTCAACCTCTTCTTCACTAAATGCCCAGAGCCTGTGATTCTGAAATTTTGAGATGCCGAACAGTCCAGATGAAGAATGCATCACCTGGGCAAAAGTGAAGGAAGTTTTCATACTAACACTGAGACTAACAGTAACAAAACCAATGGCAATTGTCTGCAGATGCAGCGGGATTTCATGGGCTTTGGAGTCACATGAAAAGACTTCATTGCCTGTCACAAGAGGTACCAATGAACCAAATGCTGATTCAAAGTCTTTCCTCAAAGCTCACTGATTTCTAAAACAACATCTGCATTGCTTTGTCATTGCTTCCCGCATGATTCTGCATTGATATTATAACTTTCTTGGTAAAATTTTCCGGAGGACATTTGCCAAAATTGTGTGGAAGATGTCATATACCTTCTCCCAAGTGTCAGTGCCTCAACATTCACATCCTTCCAGTATGTCAGGGATCTACTTTGGAGTAATGAAGGTAGGCTTAGCTTTCATTTGCTAACGGTAGCCATTTGCTCAGATTTGATCAACAATGCAAATAGCTTCATGGCCTCCAATTTTGATAGCCATAAAGGCAAGCCAATCAGTACACTATATATGGAAAACAATGTAAAACAAAGTTAGAAAACTAAAAAAAAATGTACAATGCTCGGTTTTCTCCCTAATCCCCCGGCAAAGGGTTATGCATCACATTATATATATATATATATATATATATATATATATATATATATATATATATATATATATATATATATATATATATATATATATATATATATATATATATATATGAGTAGGACACAGGGGGCGAAGAAAATTGCCCTCATCAAGCCCTTTCACCAAGAAGATATTGAAGAAAAAGTAGCTGCTTAAGGTCAAGGAAGGAGAATAATCAACAATAAAAAGGTAGGCTAGGAAAATAGTGAAAGATGTATATATATATATATATATATATATATATATATATATATATATATATATATATATATATATATATATATATATATATATATATATACATATATATATATATATATATATATATATATATATATATATATATATATATATATATATATATATATATATATATATATATATATATATATATCTTCTTCCTCTGCATCTTATCCCATTTCTATGTGGAGTCGATGTGTCTGACAGCTCTCCTCCACTTAGCACAGTCATATACCACATCTCCTGACAGCTGCTTCTCTGTAAAATCCTCTTTAATGTTTTCCATCCATTTCTGCTTTGGCCTTTCTCTCCTACTCCTCTCCTGTACTTGCATTCCCATAACTCTCTTCCCCACATATGCCTCATCTCTTCTTATCACATGGCCATGCCATTGCAGTCTTTCTTCCTGCATCTTCTTCCATATCTCTATTACTTTCGTGGTCCCTCATACTTTCCTTCCTGATCTTATCCCTTTTGAACTCTCACACATCCATTTCAACATTATAATTTCTGCCACCTTCAACTTCCTCTCCTGTACTTTTTTTTACTGGCCAAGTTTCCATTCCATACATCATCGCTGGTCTTGCTCCTTTCTTATAATGCCTACATCTTGACCCTAAAATCACAGAGAACTCCAGACAGCTTCTGCCACCTCCAACTCCCTCTCCTGTACGTTTTTACTGGCCATGTTTCTACTCCATACATCATCGATGATCTTGACCCTTTCTTATAAAACCTTCCTCTTGATCTTTATATTGACCCTATGATCACAGAGAACTCTGGACAGCTTCCCCAAACTATTCCATCCAGCCTGCACTCTGTGTATTATCTCTACATCCAAATCTTCATCATCCGCCACCACTAAACCTAAGTACTTAAACTTTCCCACCCTTTTCAGTTTCGTCCCCCTAACCCTTAATTTCAAAGTCTTGACCCTCACTCAAACTGCAGGTATTCTGTTTTCTTTCTACTGATCTTAAGCCCTCTGTCCTCCATAACCTTCCTCCACAGTTCCAATTTAAACCCCAACAACTCTGCACTGCAGGTGCACAGAATGATATCATCAGCAAACATCATGCACTAGGGGGTTTGGTATTCTTATATTGTTAACAATCCCATCCATAATCAGATCGAATAGGTAAGGGCTTAGAGTAGATCTCTGATGCAGATTAACTATAACTGGTATCCATTCTGTTATCCCGACGCTGATGCCAACCTGTGCTTTTGCTCCCTTGTAAATATCTTGGACAATACTCACATACTTTTCTGGTGCCACTTTTTCTCTCATACATCGTCATATTTCTTGCCTTGAACTTTATTGCATGATTTCTCCTGCTCTATAAAGACTATGTGTAGACCCTTCTAACTTTTCTGATGTTTTCCTAATTGCTGCCTAAGAGCAAACACTGCATCCATTATTCCCCGAAGTGGCATAAAACCAGACAATTCCTCCCTTGTAGATGTTATGTCTCTGAGCTTTTCATCCATAATTCTTTCCCAGATTTACAATACGTGAGAAATTAGTTTTTTTTTTTTAATGAGTGTGACACCGGGACAGGCAGACACTGCCCTCATCAATAAAGGCCAGGGCAAGAGAAAATACCAAGACGAAGGAAAGGAAAAAGGTTAAGGACAAGACAGAGATGAGGTAATGTCACACAAAGGAAAACGACAAACAGAATAAGAAAAACAGTCAAAGTACAGAGGACCAAGAAATATGGAGGATTAGGCTTCTTCGCACCCCTCTATGCCGGGTACCGGGGGCCATTAGCTGTGTTGCCTGTAGGTGGCGTACTCCAAGATGTCACCTTCCTCCTTATACATAGATACCAGGTGAAGCTATCTCTCCATTTATCACGAACTTTTTCCTGATAGTTTATTTTCGGCATCAGGCCCCAAAGCATGTCAATTCTCTTAGCACGAGGGTTTGCCCCTCTCTATTCATATCTTACTTCCTTAAATTTCGTGCTTACCCCCCCAATCCTTCCCATCCTTTATCCCCCTCTCCCCAGTGATGACACCCTGAATAGGGCTGAGAGAGTTCACTCGATGCCGTCACTATTCTTCCCCCACCTATCCTATCCTAAGAAGAAGATGTCAATTCTCTCTTCCCTAAAGCACTTCCACTGGTATTTCATGAGGTCCTATTGCTTTTCCATTATTCATTTTCATTAGAACTACTATCTCCTTCCCCCTGCTGATGTCAGGTGTTCTGCCTTGGTTTGGAACTCCACCCTCAAAGATTGATATATATATATATATATATATATATATATATATATATATATATATATATATATATATATATATATATATATTTATATATATATATATATGTGTGTGTGTGTGTGTGTGTGTGTGTGTGTGTGTGTGTGTGTGTGCACGCACGCACTCACTCACACACACACAATATATATATATATATATATATATATATATATATATATATATATATATATATATATATATATATATATATATATATAATATATATATATATATATATATATATATATATATATATATATATATATATATATATACACGCACACACACACACACACGCACACAAGTTACAGTAAAGTTAGCTTGTAAATTAAAACCTCCTATTTGAGTTCTTTACCATGAACTCGAAAATCGATAAAGTTGAGATTTTGCATAATATAAACATGATTTCTTAAATCTTGTGGAAAATTTTCTGATATGGAATTTGTTAAAAATTTAGAGGAAAAAATTTTGGAGAAGGAAATATTCTCTATGAATATATATGGATCTCTTCGCAGCAAAATAATTTATATATTCTACTAAAATCCAGAAGCTTTGTGAAAAATTGCTATGGATTTTGTGCAATTTAAGGAGAAAATCTTTCATTTGTGATATCCACATTTAACATCATTAGTCCCCGCTTTCTGTGGAAAAAATCACAGTATGGATTTTATTACAACATTAGGGAAAATATACTTACCTTGGGAATGTTGTTCATATTTGTAAAATAACCACAAATTCCGTCAAAAAGACCATGACATGAAACTTATGGAAATTTTAAGGTGGGAAGATTTATTGTAGAATGAGGCTGATTTTAGTAAAGTTCTGTGGGAAAAAATCCATAAAAAAAAGTTTTAGTTTAAATTCAATGGGAAAAAAATCTGCGTTTAAGCTAAGTAACTAGAATGTGACACAAAATATGAGAAAATAAAGAATCAACAAATCTGTTAACATATCCCTCATAGCTAACCTGTCCATCTTTAGAATAAAGTTAAAAGTAAATTATATCATATTTTATTATATTATATTATATAATATTAAATTATATTATATTATATTATATAATATATTACTATTTTATGCTATGTTCCGGTTTTACGTCACGGACTCCCTTATCTACCAAGGGCTAGGACGGCTGCCTTCTTGCGAAGGACTTGTTTTGGCAGATGTAATCCTAACGCTGAGTGCATATTACTATTTTATGCTATATTATATTATATTACATAATATTATATTATATTATATTACATAATATTATGTTATATTATATCATATTTTATTACAATGCATTATATTATAGAATATTATGTTTTTACGCTAAACTATATCATACTATGCTATAGTACATTACATTATATTATATTATTCTATATTATATATTAAATTTCGCAATATCATACTATATTTCGCTAAATTATATTTTATGACATATTATATTATATATTATATCATATTACGTAATGCATTGTGTTATCGTACAATACATATTAGTAAATCATCATTCTCATTTGCAATGACATACATCAATGTTGATGAATGTGTTTATTATCCTCTCTGTTAACAGTGATGAATATGGTCTAATAATTATTGTCATATTTAAGGAACATATGAAAGGCTAAGGATATTAATCGTCCTCTTCACTTGAGAGGAAGAACGAAATATATCAATGCGTGAGAAGTCGCAATCTGATTTGATCTCTATTCAGTCATAGCTTAAGTACTATTTAAATACAGTGTAAGGTTGAGGGAGTTTTTTTTTTCCTTTTGGTTCTCAAAGTGTTACATAGGGCCAAGTGTACGCAAGACGCTCCCTGGCTTGCATAAAGAGGAATTATTACACGCATGGTATTAGATTTATAATAACGGTGAAGGAATGAGTTAGCCTTGAATAAGGAATATTTGGATAAAACACATTTAACATATATATATATATATATATATATATATATATATATATATATATATATATATATATATATATATATATATATATATATATATATATATATATATATATATACACACACACACACACACACACACACACACACACGCACACACGGCAACATGGCTTCAGAGAAGGTAGATCAACAGTAACAAACTTATTAGAATTTTATGATGAGGTAAGCCAAATCTTACAGGAAAGAGAGGGCTGGGCAGATTGCATATTCCTAGACTTCCAGAAAGCGTTTGACACTCTTCCACATGGGAGACTTATTAGGAAGCTGCAATCAATGGCTAGAATAGGTGGAAATGTTTTGGAATGGATAAAAACTTACTTAGAAGGAAGGGAACAGAGGGTTAGAGTAAGACACTCAGTGTCTGAATGGAGAAGAGTTAGTAGTGGAGTTCCACATGGTTCAGTTTTAGGGCCACTTTTGTTCCTTGTATATGTAAATGACCTACCAGAGTGTGTAAATTCATTCATGAATATGTTTGCAGATGATGCAAAGATTGTGAAGAAAGTAAAAAACGAGAACAATGGTAGAGAACTTCAGGAGGATCTAAATAATCTGCATGAGTGGTCAGAAAAGTGGCTAATGAAATTCAATACTTCAAAATGTAAGGTAATGAGAATGGGTACAAGTGCAAGAAGGCCCAAGCTTGACTACTCGGTGGCTGGAGTACAACTTCAAGAGACAGAAAATGAGAGAGATCTAGGAGTAAACATACTGGCAGATTTGTCTCCAGAAATACATATAAATGGCATAGTAAGGGCAGCATATGCATTCTTATCAAATGTAAGGGTAGCCTTCAGGCACATGGACAAGAAAATGTTCAGAAATATTCATGTAACCTATGTGAGGCCAAAACTCGAATATGCAGCCCCCTTTTGGAATCCGCACTTGAAAAAGCACATAGCTAAGCTTGAAAAAGTTCAAAGACATGCCACGAAACTGGTGCCAGAAATACGCAATCTCAGTTATGATGAGAGGCTGAGGGAATTAGACTTACCATCACTCGAAGCTAGAAGAGTGAGGGGGGATATGGTGACAGTCTTTAAATTCCTTCATGGTTATGATAGAGTGGATAGGGATCGATATTTTGATATGGCTGGCTCTAGAACTAGAGGTCATAGTTTGAAGCTTCGTAAGAAAACTTCTTTGCAGGATGTAAGGAGATACTTTTTCAGTGTAAGAGTAGTTGATAATTGGAATTGGCTAAGCGAGGAGGTAGTTAATGCTATCTCAATCCATAGTTTTAAGGACAGGTATGATAAGTATCACTAAGTCTAAAATGGAACCGATCAGGAGACGGGAAGATACAAGCTTTGGGCTCTTTCCCGTAAACACAATTAGGTAATCACAATTAGGTAATCACACGAGAGGGTGCTGAAATATTCCTGGCTTTGGGTAAAAGAAAGTACTGGAGGATCAATGAATTATGATTTTCTTCAACATATTCCCATCTCAAATTCACACACTTATTTCAGCTGTCCTTTAGTTTTTCTAAGCACTGAAATAGGACTCTGAAGGTTGGGTCTCCAACCAGGCCTCTGTAGCAGCGATCACTTCCGAATCGGAGTGAAATTTCGTACCCTTGAGATGCTTCTTCAGTTGTGGAAAGAAGTGATAGTTGGAGAGGGCCAAGTCTGGAGAGTAAGGCGGGTGGTCAACCAATGCGAAGCCAAAGTCGTGTATTTTCTGAAGAGTTTCATGTGCTGTGTGTGCTGGTGCACTGTCCTGCAAAAAGAAGATACCACGTCTCACTTTCCACGGCGTTTCTTCTTCAAGGGTTCATGCAGTTCATCTAACAGAGACATGTAGTATTCCGAGTTGATGGTGCGACCGCTTGGCAGGTATTTTATGAGGAATATTCAGTCTTTGTCACAGAACAATGAAGCCAAAATCTTTCCAGCTGACTTCTGGGTCGAAGACTTCTTGGATCGCTCTGAACCACTGTAGCACCACTCAATTGATTGGTGCTTGGTCTGGGAATCATAGTGATGAAGCCAAGTTTTATCCATAGTGACTAAACGCGCCATAAAATCAGCCTTCCCCACTGCAAACGGTACAAAATCGTCTTTGATGTCGTCACTCTGATGCACTATTGAT
>JAXCGZ010006529.1:30000-36887 GCA_037179515.1 Halocaridina rubra
TTCCTGAAGTTCTCTACCATTGTTCTCGTCTCTTACTTTCTTCACAATCTTTGCATCATCTGCAATCATATTCATGAATGAATTTACAGACTCTGGTAGGTCATGTACATATACAAGGAATAAAAACGGCCCTAATACTGAACAATGTGGAACTCCACTACTAACAATTCTCCATTCAGACACTGAGTGTCTTATTCTAACCTTCTGTTCCTTTCCTTCTGAGTAAGTTTTTATCCAGTCCAAGACATTTCACCTATTCTCGCCATTGTACGCAGCTTCTTCAAAAGTCTCCTGTGTGGGACAGAGTAAAATGCTTTCTGGTAGGCTAAGTATATGCAATCTGCCCAGCCCTCTCTTTCCTGTAAGGTTAGGCTTACCTCATCATAAAATTCTGATCAGTTTGTTACTGCTGATCTCCCTTCTCTGAAGCCATGTTGTGTGTGTGTGTGTGTGTGTGTGATTACCTAATTGTGATTACCTAATTGTGTTTACGGGAAAGAGCCCAAAGCTCGTATCTTCCCGTCTCCTGATCGGTTCCATTTTAGACTTAGTGATACTTATCATACCTGTCCTTAAAACTATGGATTGAGATAGCATTAACTACCTCCTCGCTTAGCCAATTCCAATTATCAACTACTCTTACACTGAAAAAGTATTTCCTTACATCCTGTGTGTGTGATTACCTAATTGTGCTTACGGGAAAGAGCCCAAAGCTCGTATGTGTGTGTGTGTGTGTGTGTGTGTGTGTGTGTGTGTGTGTGGAATTAATAGATATGGACAGTGTTAATAGGGAGTTGGGAGGAAGAATCAAAGGGTATTGAGCTTGAGGAGAGGGAAGGAGCGGAACGGATACTGACTTGATGATGATAAATTCATCGATATATTAATCACTGAATGGAACGTTAATATTGGCATATGCAAGCACAGGTAGCAAGTAAGAGAGGGCACAATGAGCTCATTTTTCACCCAGAAAGAGGAAAACGACTTTAATATAAAATTCATTATATTACTCTCTCTCTCTCTCTCTCTCTCTCTCTCTCTCTCTCTCTCTCTCTCTCTCTCTCTCTCTCTCTCTCTCTCTCTCTCTCTCTCTCTCTCTTTACTGGAGTTTCTTTAGGTAATCGATGCCGCATATTTCTCTTCCAGATGCGGTGAGGGAAACATGTGTCCCTACAATTCCACCATTCTTCTTCATATAAAAAAAGAAGAGGAGAAGGACTGGGGAAAGGCCGGGAAAGAAAAGGAGGTAAAAGAAAAGGAGGGGAAGGAGGAAAAAAAGGCGAAAGAAAAGTAAACTAAAACGGTGAGTAAAGAAAAAAAGAGGCATTCTAGAGTTAGTAGTAGTAGTAGTAGTAGTAGTAGTAGTAGTAGTAGTAGTAGTAGTAGTAGTAGTAGTAGTAGTAGTTTGATAAGAAATCTTAAAACAAGTAAATACAAGCACCTAGACCTTTTAACAACAGAAAGATTGATACCTGTGCATAAAATTCCCGGAGTCAGCCCAGTTGGAGCTGGAAATATACTATGGAAAATCATTCGGAAATGCATAATGGAAGCAATAGAAGACAATACCAAAGATGTTGTGGAGAATGTACAGGTGTGTGCTGGACATCAGATAAATGGAGAAGCAGCTACTCATGCCACGAAGAAAATGTTTGAAGAGGTGTATGTGGATGCTATCTTTATTGTGGATGCAACAATAAAAAGCAACATTTCATAACAGATCTGTTAAATGTCCCACTTCTGACAATATGACCTGTCACTTTTGGAAACCAAGTAAACATTTCCATTACACCCCCCCCCCAAAAAAAAAAAAAAAACCTGATGAATAAATCGGCTTAAGGAGTAACGTGGAATGACTGTTCTACCTTGGCTATGTATGCAATGGGATTTTTCTCTTTTGCCATGAAAACTGAAAATCAGAAGACTACTGTCAAACATGCTGCATTTGCAAAAGATCTGTTAGATGATGGAATATTGAAGGCATAAAGGAGTGGTGGTAGAGGCCCAAACACCTGGAGCAGATTCTGGATAACTAAAGATATACAGTACAAAAATATCACGACTAGTAGTACAAACTGAGATATTACAGCAAACAGTGAGCACTTTTGAGTCAACAAATCTTGAGATAACTGTGTTTGGAATGCATCATCTAGTAGCAGTCGCGAATCACAAGACTTCAAGGCTGAGTCTGTCCTAGTAGGAGTAAAACACTGAACTAAAAATTTTTGCAAACTGACAGATACTACGCAAACAGAACCCAAGCACCATATATCTTCTTCTTATCTGCCCTGAAATAAGTGGACCTACATATCGAGAACAATACCCGACACTGGAGATAGGCTATATCCACTTGCTATAGAGGATTAGAAATAAATTCATTACAGCTATGTAGAACACGTACGAGTATACTTTACCACCAAGCTAATAATATTTGGGACTAATCAACCCTATAAAGAGAGCCCCCTCAGAGTACCAAAATCATATGCAAATGACTTTATCTTCTTTAGCTTTGGCAGATCATTTTCAACCTCTACATCCATCAGCAGATATCAGCTTATGTGATATCCAGGAATAAAGAAATCATATTTTTAAGCATTTTCACAGGGAACAAATGAAACAACTTCATGAACTGTTATGACAAGTATCTTAAAAAATCAAAAGAAAGATTCCAATAAATCAGGCTGTATGAGCCTTCAACTGGCTCATATCTTTGCTAGTCAAGACAAAAGGCTTAAGCCTTAATGTACAATGTCATACCTTTCCAGTCTTGAAAGACAGTGGAGGGCCTGCCTGACAAGCGCCCATGTGGAGTCTTTTGATGAATAAGCCCGAAAGGAGGATTTGTGTGCATAAGGCATGCTGAAGTCCAGATATAATTGCTAAGGTACTAAAGGTCTGCAAGAATGTAGAGTTGAGTCTCTCCTTCAATCTCTTGCTGTAGAAGTGTTCGTGCACTCTTTTACGACACTATTAGTCCCTGTGAATGGGGGTGGACTCAGACAGTTTGGAGCAAAGCATTAATACTGGACGCCATTCCTAAAGTACCACGGTAAACTTTGTGGTTGTAGTTCTTGAAAGTAGAATTAGTATGTAAGACTAAATGCAAATTACTTGAATTGAAAAATGGAAGGAAATGGGGTCCTCTAGACCAGTGATAGTCAACCTGGGTGCATGGTGCACCCCAGGGTGCATGAATTTTTTCAAAGGGTACCTGGAAATAATGGGGTACATGGAAGGGCACATGACATGGCCAGTGTGTATGAGAGTGCACAGTACAAAAAGGTGTTTTAGGACGAAAACTGTAAGAAATTAACTTAAATTGAGATTAAAGTATTACAGATTTATGTATTACATTAGTATATTAAAATCCTAACCTTTAAAGAATATAATATCACCTATTTTTGGGGGTAGCCTAACTCCGTTAAAGACGCAGTGGCAGACAAGCTCAAGATTTTATTATACATTTAATACCTATATCACAGTTATTTAGGACCGAGTAGCTATTTTCTATATTTAAAATAGACACCTAATACTTAAGACGTGATTTTTTGAGCTAGGGTACATGAATTTCTCAACAGCTCCCGGAAGGGTGCATGAACTTAGAAAAGGTTGAAGAACACTACTCTAAAGGCTAACAACTTGTTTCTCGATCAAAAAGCGTTGAGTATTTATAGGTCATATCGGCTACCCACACCCGCTAGGATAATGAGGTGATTCCTTCAATTTCTTTATCATAAAGAGTAGTAGTAGTAGTAGTACTAGTAGTAGTAGTAGTAGTAGTAGTAGTAGTAGTAGTAGTAGTAGTAGTAGTAGTAGTTTAAAATGCTGAGAAATTTCAAGATGAATAATCATAATGATAACCATTTCGGGTAGGGATAAGACGGTTTATTCAAATATCATAATATACTTAGTAGTAGTAGGTGTTGTTGTTGTGGTTGCTTTTATTGTTGTTGTTGCTGTTATAATGAAAAATTATATGTATAATTTTTTCTGTTATTATTATTATTATTATTATTATTATTATTATTATATATTACTATTATTATCATTATTATTTGTATTATCATTATTATTATAATAATACTACTACTACTAATAATAATAATAATAATAATAATAACAATAATAATAATAATAATAATAATAATAATAATAATAATAATAATAATAATAATAATAATAATAATAATAATAATAATTATTATTATTATTATTATTATTATTATTATTATTATTATTATTATTATTATTATTATTTTACTATTATCGTTAATTCCATGTTCTATTATCATAACAACAAGAAATTATCGTCAGTCAAAGTGCACTATCTCTGATGACGTAATCATAAAGGAAGGCGGAAATGCATTTACGAGAGAGAGAGAGAGAGAGAGAGAGAGAGAGAGAGAGAGAGAGAGAGAGAGAGAGAGGAGAGAGAGAGAGAGAGAGAGAGAGAGAGAGAGAGAGAGAGAGAGAGAGAGAGAGAGTAATAATAATAATAATAATAATAATAAACCTTTATTTCCAATGTACATTGGGTATTCAAATAAAATACATATATATTCCAGATAGACATCTGTGGTGTACAATATAGACATACTAAAACAAACAGATCATAAAGATGGGTGTACCATTAAAAATTACAAGTAAAATCTTCCTTTAAGAGTAATTTCTTAAGATTACATTTAAAAGTATACACTGAATCAGCATTTTTTAGTTCACTGGGAAGCTGATTATATAAATGAGGTCCACGAATGTTTATATCTCTTGAGCCAATATCAGTTTAAGACCTTCGTACTAATAAATCTTCCCCTTGACGGGTAGTTAACCCGGTAACTGAGGTTACTGTAGAAAAATTATACAAGCAATCAGGAAGATTGTTTCTTAGGATATTAAAAACAAAGGTACATATATCAAAAACATATTTATCTTTAATCTTTATCCATTCTAGATCTTTTAAAACAGGAGAAATGTGCTCGTATTTTCTTACGTTGCCAACAGCCACTCGTGCTGCAAAGTTTTGTAACTTTTGTATTCTTTGTAATTGAGTCTTATTTGTACATCCCCAAACTTTGAAACAGTAATTTATTAAACTCATAGCTAAGGACTGGACAATTACTATACGAGTTGATGTTTCAAATGAGTCTTTTACCCTATTTAGATATATTAGAGTACCCATTACTTCTTTATAAATTTCATCTATATGCATTTCAAAATTCATGTAACGGTCAAAATAGACACCTAGGTTTTTTACCGAGTTCATTGGCTTAATGATATTACCGTTAAAATTTATATGAAGATTGTCACCAACTTCTGATAATAATTGTCTGGATCCAATAAGAATAGATTGGGTTTTAGTTTCATTAAGTAACAGACCATTTTTTAGAAAATAATGTTTAGCCATATACAAAATTTCTTCTGCTCTACGAATAATATTTTCTAAATCATTAATTTCTCCTTCAATTAAGATTTGAGTATCGTCAGCATATTGAATGACATAACAGTTAGGTAAATATTTTACTAGATCGTTTACATATATTAGAAAAAGTATAGGCCCTAGGATCGATCCCTGAGGAACCCCGAGCAATACCTTCTTGCGACTTGAAACTACATCTTTTATTCTGACTGACTGGTAGCGGTTTTTTAAATAGTTCTCGAACCAGCTTGGGTCAATGTTAATTTTTTTGCATTTTTCTAATAAAATAGTATGGTTAACACTATCAAAAGCTTTAGAAAGATCGAGTAGTAGTAGCAATGATATTTTCTTATTATCTATATTTTTGTATATTTCATCTGATATTTTCAATAAGGCAGTTTCAGTTGATAATTTTGGCCTGAAACCGTGTTGACTTTTTGCAATAAGTTTATTTTTTTCAAGAAACTCACTTAACTGATTTGCAACAATCTTTTCAAGTATCTTTGATAAAATTGGTAGTAAAGAGATTGGTCTATAGTTAAAGACGTCGTCTAGATTTCCACTTTTAAAACCAGGAATTACATGGGGATTTTTCCATAAATCTGGGTAAATATTGGTAACTATGGAAGTATTGATTATTACCGTCAGATAATATGCTATTACAAATAATGAATCTCTAATAAAACGAAAACAAATTCCATCTGATCCATATGCACTAGAGTCTTTCAGATTGTTTATTACTAAAATTACTGTATTACAATCTACTGTAGTAGGGTTAAAGACATCATTACTTCTATTGAATGTGCTATGTTCTTCAATATTAACATTATTATTATTATTACTACCATCATCACTATTATCATTACCATTACTACCACCATCATTATTATTATCATCATTATTACCATTATTATTGTTATTTTCACCATTATCAACATTACTATTATTATTACTACTACCATCATCATTATTACTACCACCATTACTATTATTGTTTTCATTCATTATTTCTTTCTTTGTTTTTTCAAAGGTTTTTTTTCCCCACTTCAGCGAAAAAATTATTAAACTCTTCTGCTTTAGCACTTACATCTACCTCATCGGGTATAATTGATTTATTACTATTTTTATTACAGTTATTGGAAAGCATGGTTTTAGCAATTTTCCATGTATCAGAGATATTGCCTTTAGCAATTTGAAATTCATTTTTGTAATACTGTTTCTTACTGCTACTTAATAATGATTTTACTTGTTTCTTTTGCTCTGTAAACTTTTCTCTTAAAGGGATATTTTCTCTTTGTAGTTTTACTTCATTTTGTAGTTTGTCTTTTTCTTTCATAATGTTTTTTATGTCATCTGTTATCCAAGGAGCGGGGGGACGAAATATTTCTCTTGTCACGAGTGGTGCACATCGATCTATACATGATGATAAGGACACTGGTTAAAATTCTTACTTGTATATTTATATTATCGGTAT
>JAXCGZ010006530.1:0-2500 GCA_037179515.1 Halocaridina rubra
AAGAAATGAAGAAGAGAAGAAAAATTTTCGTTACGGAATACTTCCAGACAAAGGGGAGATAAAGAAGATAATGACAGAAGATCAGGGGATGGGGCCTCATTAAGATTGTTATACACAAATGCTGATGGATTAGCTGGTAAGGCAGTAGAATTAAAAGATAGGATTCACAACAGTAAGGCAGATATAGTAGCAATTACAGAGACTAAGTTGAGTGAGGACATAAACAGTGTCACAGTTTTTCCTAAGGGCTTCAGAATACTAAGGGTCGAAAGATCTGAGAGGACTGGTGGAGGGATAGCACTGCTCATAAGTGAGAGGATTCAAGTTGAAGAGATAAACTTGGCTATAGAAAGTGAGTTCAGGGAATTTCTCGTTGCTCGCATAAATACTGGGTCAGAGAGCATTATAATAACTGTTGTATACAACCCACCAAGGAACCAAAATAGGCTTGAAATTTATGAGGAAAGTCATATAGGTACGATTGAAGTCATAAACTCAGTTGTTAACATGGCGCGGGAGAAAAAATGTAGGATTTTGATTATGGGAGACTTTAATCATAAAGAGATAGATTGGATAAATCTTGACCCACACAGTGGTGAGGACTCCTTTGGGGCAAGATTCCTAGATTGCGTACAAGGGAATTTCCTACACCAACATGTAATGGAACCAACAAGAGCCAGGGGTGGGGATGAGCCATCACTACTTGATCTGGTGTTCACAGATAATGTGTTGGATATTGAAAATATTGAGTATGAACCACCAATTGGAAAGAGTGACCACTGTGTGTTGTTGATGGAGTATATCATTGAAGACATTCTTCCTGAGAGTAGAGGCACTGAGGACATGAGGAGGAACTATCAGAAAGGAGATTACATCAAAATGAATGAGCTTTTTGCAGTTATTGACTGGAGAACCTTATTTTACAACAAATCTGTACAAGAAATGTATGACATCTTTTGTGAGAAATATGGGAAGATAGTAGATTGCTGCATACCTGTCACCAAAGTAGGTGTAATTCATGCCAGAGAGAAATGGTTCGATAATGGGTGTAAAAGAGCTAAGGAGTGGAGAGACAAATGCTGGAAAAGGTATAGGAGGAGAAAAAACATAAATGCCTGGCAAACCTACAAAAGAGCAAGAAACGACTACCTAAGTAAAAGGAGAGAGGCAGAGAAAGATTATGAGAGGGACATCACCAGGAAGGCTAAAGAAAATCCCAAGCTTTTCCACAGCTTTATCAGAGGAAAACTGAAGGTAAAAGAACAGGTTTTAAGGCTAAAGAGAGAGGATGGAAGCATCACTGAGACGGACGAAGAGATCTGCAAAGAATTGAACAAGGAGTTTCAGTCAGTATTTACAGTAGAAAATACCCCACCCCCTCAGATTGCAGTGATAGAAGCTCAAGGGCCGGTATTAGAGAACATCAACCTTACAGCCACAGAGGTATGCAAAGCGCTGATGGATTTAGATGTTCATAAAGCTACAGGTCCTGATGACATATCCCCTCATGTGCTTAAAAAATGCGCAAACACAATATCAGTGGCACTAAGTATCATATTTAAGGAGTCATTGGAGTCGGGGGAGATTCCAAGATGCTGGAAACAAGCAAATGTGATACCTATCTTCAAAAAGGGAAGGAGGGATACGGCTCTGAACTATAGACCAGTTTCCTTGACCAGCATAGTTTGCAAAGTTATGGAGAAACTACTAAGGAAACATATCTCTCTTCACTTGGAATCCTTCAACTTTTTGTCAGTGAGGCAACATGGCTTCAGAGAAGGAAGATCAACAGTAACAAACTTATTAGAATTTTATGATGAGGTAAGCCAAATCTTACAGGAAAGAGAGGGCTGGGCAGATTGCATATTCCTAGACTTCCAGAAAGCGTTTGACACTGTTCCACATGGGAGACTTATTAGGAAGCTGCAATCAATGGCTAGAATAGGTGGAAATGTCTTGGAATGGATAAAAACTTACTTAGAAGGAAGGGAACAGAGGGTTAGAGTAAGACACTCAGTGTCTGAATGGAGAAGAGTTAGTGGTGGAGTTCCACAGGGTTCAGTTTTAGGGCCACTTTTGTTCCTTGTATATGTAAATGACCTACCAGAGTCTGTAAATTCATTCATGAATATGTTTGCAGATGATGCAAAGATTGTGAAGAAAGTAAAAAACGAGAACAATGGTAGAGAACTTCAGGAGGATCTAAATAATCTGCATGAGTGGTCAGAAAAGTGGCTAATGAAATTCAATACCTCAAAATGTAAGGTAATGAGAATGGGTACAAGTGCAAGAAGGCCCAAGCTTGACTACTCGGTGGCTGGAGTACAACTTCAGGAGACAGAAAATGAGAGAGATCTAGGAGTAAACATATTGGCAGATTTGTCTCCAGAAATACATATAAATGGCGTAGTAAGGGCAGCATATGCATTCTTATCAAATGTAAGGGTAGCCTTCAGGCACATGGACAAGGAAATGTTCAGAAATATTTATGTAACCTATG
>JAXCGZ010006530.1:5000-12500 GCA_037179515.1 Halocaridina rubra
TCATGAGTATTACCATACCAAAGAATTTAGTCATGTAAAGTCATGTAAAGAGGCTGCAATCCTTGTTGGAATTGTTAATCATGAGTGAATAAATGCAAACATTCAACATTTCAATGAATTTCAGTTCCATTGTCTGAATTATACTTAGTAAGACAGGTATGTTTTAAACGACTTTAATAATAATAATAATAATAATAATAATAATAATAATAATAATAATAATAATAATAATAATAATAATAATAATAATAATAATAATAATAATAATAATAATAATAATAATAAAAATAATAATGTGTTCATATAATCTGCTCCCATTTTTGAGATTCCCCTAAGCTTTGGATTTCTGTTCTAAAGGTCCCACGTTTGAATCCAGACAAGGGAGGTAGATTATTTTAAAATAATAATAATAATAATAATAATAATAATAATAATAATAATAATAATAATAATAATAATAATAATAATAATAATAATAATAATAATAATAATAATAATAATAACAATATGGCATTAATAATAACCATGTAATATTATAACATTATGCAATTACTTTATAATGCAGAATACATACAATTGTCGAAACGGAAGTTTTGAAGTGAAAGAGTCGCGGCATGAAACAATAGATCACAGAGGAATATTTTCCTTATGGGTTTTGGGCAAGCCATAAAAATACGGGAGTTGAGGATTAATAACTTTAAATTTCTCAAGGACCTCCCTATCACATTTTGACTGAGCTATGTCCCGAACATTTTTATTGAAAGTGGCAGCAGCATTTACTAAGGGATTTTTGGAAAGTTTCTCATAAGTATTGGAGTCATTAAGGAGTTGCATAGCTTTACCTATATAACAGTCTTTATTCAAAAGTACGAGTTTTCCCCCCTTATCAGATTTAGTTATGATGATATCATCTTTTTGTTTAAGCGACTTAATAGCCAAGAGAAATCTTCTAGGAAGTGAACCCTTACTATCGACTTTATAAGCACATACTATTTCTATCAAAACTATTATTAGCACAATACTTATCAAAACCGACTATATAATCAAGAAAATTATTTTTCCCTGGTATTAATGCAAAATCAGACTCTGCGTGAGTACTAATGTCTTTTCTTTCAATGGCAATTTTTATAGGCAAAAGTTCGGTTGTAGTATGGGAAGTCCTTTGTCTCCAATTTTAGCCAATTTGTATATGGAATATTTTGAAACTGAGCTTCTGAGAGAAATCAAACCTCCCAACATGATTTGGCTGCGCTATGTTGATGACATTTTTAGTTATTGGGATGATGTCTGGGGTACCTTTAACGAATTTGTAGCACAATTAAATAGATTATTTCCTTCCATTAAATTTAAAGTAGAATGGGAAAATGAAAACCAAATGTCTTTCCTTGATGTCCTCATTGTTAGAGATTCTTTGGGTTACAACTTTAAAGTCTATAGAAAATCCACCCACTCTGCGTCTTATGTGCACTTTTATAGTTATCATGAAGAAAATGTGAAATTATGTATGGCTTCGAATTTATTTCTTAGAGCCCTCCGGATTTGCAGCTCTAAGTATTTAGAGCATGAAATTCAAACGGTTTATTCTCAGCTTGACCAACTTTGTTATCCTTCCTTTTTCTTAGACAAAGGTTTTTTACAATCCTCACAGGACCCCCAAAGAGAATAATTTCAACAAAATCATCCTTCCTTTTCACCAAAAGCTAGGCGTCATAAATGATACATTAGGTAAACAGTCCCCATTCACTTTTAACCATCCCACCACTTTAAGAAAAGAATTAGTTAACGTTAGCCAAAACAAAAAAAGGTTAATTCAGGAGTATACCAAATAAACTGTAATGATTGTAATAGAGTGTATATAGGACAAACAGGCCACTCTCTATCCCAGAGAGTCTTAGAACACAAGAGAGCAGTAAGATATAATCAAGAAAATTCGGCTCTTTTTACCCACATCAATGAACATAATCATCGGATTGATTGGAGTGGTGTCACTATGCTATTTAAAAGTACCAGTCAATTCAAACGGAAAATAGTGGAATCTTCCCTCATTGAAATGAAGGACAATTTTAATCTATCTAGGGGGCAATGGACCCCTGACGTAATTGATAAAGCCCTCCTGAAGCGCTGCCTCAACGAAGTTATACCTCAAGATAAACCCTAAACCAGATTGTAGTCGTTATTGTGTATTTTGATTGTATTAGGATTTATATATGTATTTCATTTTGTATGCTCTTGTATATGGGGATGTGTGTACAGATATTGTTACATGTGTATATCTATATGTGCATATTTATTAATATTCTTTTAATTATAAAAATATGTTGGGGGTTATCTTCTTTCAGATCATTTATCATTTTAAGGATTAAAATTTTTCTTTGTTAATGGCTTAATGATCTTGGCGGCTTCTTTGTTGAGGATAATTCGTTTGGATTAGACCTGTCCTGTTATCATAAAAAAAATTTTAATCCATCAGGTCTCATGAGTCCTTTTGTTTATGTCTCCTCCTTCTTTGTTATTTTTTCTCAGTTGTGCTTGAGAAGGGATCCAGTTAGGATCCGAAATATAGCATTATTTTATAAGTTTTGTTTCACTGATGGGCTTCCTTACTATATATATATATATATATATATATATATATATATATATATATATATATATATATATATATATATATATATATATATATATATATATATATATATATATATATATATATATATATATATATATATATATATATATATAAAACTTTAAAAGTGAACTAGGAAAGGAGAAAGGACAGCTTACTTATACTTTTATACTTTAATACTTTTTAAAGTTCACTTGACTTAAATAAGTACTTTATTGTCTCGAGATATCTCCCCTCATTCAATCAGCCATTTAACTCATTATTAACAAACTTGTATATACAAAGAATTTCAGGAAAAACTACTCAAAGCATTTCCTTGTATACTTTGGTTAAAGGTAAATTATCATTTGACTAAAGTCAACACAAGCACTTCATTATCATCATTATCATAATTAATCATAATCATCATCATTCTCGTAATGATAATCATCAACAGCATCAACGACAATTACCATAACAATAGACTGCTTCTTCTCTTCCACCTCCAGACTATGAAACACTCTTCCGTCTTCTGTCCTCCCAACTCTTAAGGCATTTCTTCTTCCAAATCCCAATCTCATTCGGGCCATGTTTTCACATATGTAATGTGCTTATTTGATAATTTCATGGCCCGAATGAGATTGGGATTTGAATTAAATGCTAAAATGAAGCCACGAGTGAGGTTGGGGAATCTGTAATATGAACAAAGTGGCATTCACTTAGAATGCGTTCATTCATAAGTATAGCAGATATAAGCTATAAGGTTGGATTCCTTTTAACCTTCTGTGGTGTAGTGGTAGCGCCTTAACTTAGTAATCATAAGTCCTAGGCTCGAGTCCCGGTCAGGGTAAGAAATGATTCATGTTTTCACATATGTAATGTGCTTATTTGAAAATTTCATGGCCCGAATGAGATTGGGATTTGAATCAAATGCTAAAATGAAGCCACGAGTGAGGTTGGGGAATCTGTAATATGAACATAGTGGCATTCAGTTAGAATGCGTTCATTCCTAAGTATAGCAGATATAAGCTATAAGGATGGATTTCTTTTAACCTTCTGTGATGTAGTGGTAGCGCCTTGACTTAGTAATCATAAGTCCTAGGTTCGAGTCCCGGTCGGGGTAAAAAATGATTCATGTTTTCACATATGTAATGTGCTTATTTGATAATTTCATGGCCCGAATGAGATTGGGATTTGAATTAAATGCTAAAATGAAGCGACGAATGAGGTTGGGGAATCTGTAATATGAACATAGTGGCATTCAGTAAGAATGCATTCATTCCTAAGTATAGCAGATATAAGCTATAAAGGTTGGATTCCTTTTAACCTTCTGTGGTGTAGTGGTAGCGCCTTGACTTAGTAATCGTAAGTCCTAGGTTCGAGTCCCGGTCGGGGTAAAAAATTATTCATGTTTTCACATATGTAATGTGCTTATTTGATAATTTCATGGCCCGAATGAGATTGGGATTTGAATTAAATGCTAAAATGAAGCCACGAGTGAGGTTGGGGAATCTGTAATATGAACATAGTGGCATTCAGTTAGAATGCGTTCATTCCTAAGTATAGCAGATATAAGCTACAAGGTTGGATTCCTTTTAACCTTCTGTGGTGTAGTGGTAGTGCCTTGACTTAGTAATCATAAGTCCTAGGTTCGAGTCCCGGTCGGGGTAAAAAATGATTCATGTTTTCACATATGTAATGTGCTTATTTGATAATTTCATGGCCCGAATGAGATTGGGATTTGAATTAAATGCTAAAATGAAGCCACGAGTGAGGTTGGGGAATCTGTAATATTAACATAGTGGCATTCAGTTAGAATGCGTTCATTCCTAAGTATAGCAGATATAAGCTATAAGGTTGGATTCCTTTTAACCTTCTGTGGTGTAGTGGTAGCGCCTTGACTTAGTAATCATAAGTCCTAGGTTCGAGTCCCGGTCGGGGTAAAAAATGATTAATGTTTTCACATATGTAATGTGCTTATTTGATAATTTCATGGCCCGAATGAGATTGGGATTTGAATTAAATGCTAAAATGAAGCCACGAGTGAGGTTGGGGAATCTGTGATATGAACATAGTGGCATTCAGTTAGAATGCGCTCATTCCTAAGTATAGCAGATATAAGCTATAAGGTTGGATGCCTTTTAACCTTCTGTGGTGTAGTGGTAGCGCCTTGACTTAGTAATCATAAGTCCTAGGTTCGAGTCCCGGTCGGGGTAAAAAATTATTCATGTTTTCACATATGTAATGTGCTTATTTGATAATTTCATGGCCCGAATGAGATTGGGATTTGAATTAAATGCTAAAATGAAGCCACGAGTGAGGTTGGGGAATCTGTAATATGAACATAGTGGCATTCAGTTAGAATGCGTTCATTCCTAAGTATAGCAGATATAAGCTATAAGGTTGGATTCCTTTTAACCTTCTGTGGTGTAGTGGTAGCGCCTTGACTAAGTAATCATAAGTCCTAGGTTCGAGTCCCGGTCGGGGTAAAAAATGATTCATGTTTTCACATATGTAATGTGCTTATTTGATAATTTCATGGCCCGAATGAGATTGGGATTTGAATTAAATGCTAAAATGAAGCCACGAGTGAGGTTGGGGAATCTGTAATATGAACATAGTGGCATTCAGTTAGATTGCGTTAATTCCTAAGTATAGCAGATATAAGCTATAAGGTTGGATTCCTTTTAACCTTCTCTGTTGTAGTGGTAGTGCCTAGACTTAGTAATCATAAGTCCTAGGTTCGAGTCCCGGTCGGGGTAAAAAATGATTCATGTTTTCACATATGTAGTGTGCTTATTTGATAATTTCATGGCCCGAATGAGATTGGGATTTGAATTAAATGCTAAAATGAAGCCACGAGTGAGGTTGGAGAATCTGTAATATGAACATAGTGGCATTCAGTTAGAATGCGTTCATTTCTAAGTATAGCAGATATAAGCTATAAGGTTGGATTCCTTTTATCCTTTTGTGGTGTAGTGGAAACACCTTGACTTATTAAGCATAAGTCCTAGGTTCGAGTCCCGGTCGGGGTAAAAAATGATTCATGTTTTCACATATGTAATGTGCTTATTTGATAATTTCATGGCCCGAATGAGATTGGGATTTGAATTAAATGCTAAAATGAAGCCACGAGTGAGGTTGGGGAATCTGTAATATGAACATAGTGGCATTCAGTTAGAATGCGTTCATTCCTAAGTATAGCAGATATAAGCTATAAGGTTGAATTCCTTTTAACCTTCTGTGGTGTAGTTGTAGCGCCTTGACTTAGTAATCATAAATCCTAGGTTTGAGTCCCGGTCGGGGTAAAAAATGATTCATGTTTTCACATATGTAATGTGCTTATTTGATAATTTCATGGCCCGAATGAGGTTGGGAATTGAATTAAATTCTAAAATGAAGCCACGAGTGAGGTTGGGGAATCTGTAATATGAACATAGTGGCATTCAGTTAGAATGCGTTCATTCCTAAGTATAGCAGATATAAGCTATAAGGTTGGATTCCTTTTAACCTTCTCTGTTGTAGTGGTAGTGCCTTGACTTAGTAATCATAAGTCCTAGGTTCGAGTCCCGGTCGGGGTAAAAAATGATTCATGTTTTCACATATGTAGTGTGCTTATTTGATAATTTCATGGCCCGAATGAGATTGGGATTTGAATTAAATGCTAAAATGAAGCCACGAGTGAGGTTGGGGAATCTGTAATATGAACATAGTGGCATTCAGTTAGAATGCGTTCATTTCTAAGTATAGCAGATATAAGCTATAAGGTTGGATTCCTTTTAACCTTTTGTGGTGTAGTGGAAACACCTTGACTTATTAAGCATAAGTCCTAGGTTCGAGTCCCGGTCGGGGTAAAAAATTATTCATGTTTTCACATATGTAATGTGCTTATTTGATAATTTCATGGCCCAAATGAGATTGGGATTTGAATTAAATGCTAAAATGAAGCCACGAGTGAGGTTGGGGAATCTGTAATATGAACATAGTGGCATTCAGTTAGAATGCGTTCATTCCTAAGTATAGCAGATATAAGCTATAAGGTTGAATTCCTTTTAACCTTCTGTGGTGTAGTAGTAGCGCCTTGACTTAGTAATCATAAGTCCTAGGTTTGAGTCCCGGTCGGGGTAAAAAATGATTCATGTTTTCACATATGTAATGTGCTTATTTGATAATTTCATGGCCCGAATGAGGTTGGGAATTGAATTAAATTCTAAAATGAAGCCACGAGTGAGGTTGGGGAATCTGTAATATGAACATAGTGGCATTCAGTTAGAATGCGTTCATTCCTAAGTATTGCAGATATAAGCTATAAGGTTGGATTCCTTTTAACCTTCTGTGGTGTACTGGTAGCGCCTTGATTTAGTAATCATAAGTCCTAGGTTCGAGTCCCGGTCGGGGTAAAAAATGATTCATGTTTTCACATATGTAATGTGCTTATTTGTTAATTTCATGGCTAGAATGAGATTGGGATTTGAATTAAATGCTAAAATGAAGCCACGAGTGAGGTTGGGGAATCTGTAATATGAACATTGTGGCATTCAGTTAAAATGCGCTCATTCCTAAGTATAGCAGATATAAGCTATAAGGATGGATTCCTTTTAACCTTCAGTGGTGTAGTGGTAGTGCCTTGACTTAGTAATCATAAGTCCTAGGTTCGAGTCCCGGTCGGGGTAAAAAATGATTCATATATATATATATATATATATATATATATATATATATATATATATATATATATATATATATATATATATATATATATATATATATATATATATATATATATATATATATATATATATATATATATATATATATAGATAGATAGATAGATAGATAGATAGATAGATAGATAGATAGATAGATAAATAGATAGATAGAACATGCATACACGA
>JAXCGZ010006530.1:15000-30000 GCA_037179515.1 Halocaridina rubra
AGACACAAAAGATCCCTTTGGAGCGACTACCCTTAGGCCCATCTTAAACAGTGTAAACCTAGGATACCATATTGATAGTTAGCTAGACACACACAAATGGATTTCATAAACGCATCTGATGTGGTTCTGTGTATGGTTAGGATCACGTACGGGATCCTAGCCCATACATAGAACGGCGTCAGATGCGTTTATAATATCCATTTGTGTATGTCTAGCTAACTAACAATATGGTATCCTAGGTTTACACTGTCTAAGAAATAGGGCCTTAATCAGGGAGACCCTAGAACGTACAGTTCTCTTCGTCATTTCTGCCCTTGATTAGGGAGAAACTAGCAGGCATTAGCACTCTCTTAGCCTGGTTGTCTTTCATTGGAGAGCCAAACAAATGCCAATCTATCCTTCGTCGAGGATGCCCTCTATTAGGGGGAGACTAGATCCCCATCATTTGGGAGAGCTTAGCCTGAAAAAAATACTCTCTTGTCGTTGATGCCCGTTATTAAAGAGATTTTAACGACCACTATTACTCTGTTCACCATTTTTCATGTTAATTAACTTCACCATTACCATAGGACTTGACTAGAGCACAAATTCAAACACCAGGGAGGTAGATAATGTAATTGATGTACATAGTATTTGCATACTAGAGTCCATTATTGATTAAGTAATGCCAAAATCTTTCCTTCTTAATACTTACAATGGAATATGTAACAAGGAATACATAAGCCCAGCAAGATTACATAGAGACTATCTGCTTGTATCCTTAACTTTTATAAGGCCCTGAAATTAATATGTATTCGAAAAACTAGAAAGCACAAAACCTGGTACTGCACAAGAAAACAAAAATAGAAATAATACCTGTGGGACGTTTTACAGTGAAGTTATAGAAATTCCACACGAACTTCTGCCCGTAATACTCCCTTTAAATGCTTAATTTCACTAAACTATTGCATAAAAAAAAGTTTATCCTAATTGAAGGGAGAGGGTTCTCTGAAGGAAATATGTCAGGGAGATAAAATATACCAAATTGCAGGATAAAGTTACTTGCTAAGTGCAGGAATTATTGTCCTAAAATGAGGTCATTAAACCATGATAAAACAAAAGGAAAAAAAATAAATCCTTGTTAGTTAGAGACAACACTTAAATACTTTCCAATGATTGAAATTTAAGAAAAAAGACCATAACTACAATAAGATAAAGACAGAAACAGACCATCACTGGAACAAGTTCAAGAGAGAAAAAGACCATAACCACAATAAGATAAAGAGAGAATAAGACCAGAACCACAATAAGATACAGAGAGAATAAGACCATGACCACAATAATATAATGAGAAAATGGCCATTAAGACAATAAAATATTGCTATAAAAAGACCATAACTACAATAAGATACAAGTATAAAAAGGCATAACTATATTAAGATAAAGAGAGAAATAGACCATAACTGCAACAACTTCAAGACAGAAAAAGATCATAACTACAATAAGATATAGATAGAAAAAATATAACTACAACAAGATAAAAAGGAAAAGGCTATAACTACAATATGATAAAGACAGAAAAAGACCATAACGACAATAAGATAAAGATAGAAATAAACCATAACTACAACAAGTTCAAGTTAAAAAAGACCATAACTACAACAAGTTAAAGTTAGAAAAACACCATAGCTACAATAAGTTGAATATATGAGTTATGGAAAAAATTCTTCCTCTCTGATTCTCGAAAATAAATCATGCTACCAAGAGTCCACATGCAAACACACATTTCACTATCTGGGAAGGCAAGTAAACGTGAGGTTACAAGTGTTAAGAAACAATTTCTGAAAAAGTTCGATTTAGCCTCAAAGCAAAGGACAAGTATGCAAGAAAAAAGTAATAATCATCCATTAATTACAACATTTTCTGTCACAATTAGTCCATATTCGAGATGGAGGTGGGCACAGACATGTTGGAGCTTGGGAATTAAGGGTGGATGGCCTCTGTAAAGCTTGCAGCACTGTACTAGTGAGTTACCGCTACCCCCAAAAATGCAAACAAACACACACACATGCAATACTCAACCTTAAGCCCTCAATCAGTTAGAGTCCATTTCCTAAGCCTGCATCTACACCGAATATTCTGGCATATTCAATAAACCTCTTACTACTTCTTCACATCTAACAAGTCAAAGCATTTCCTTAATTTCTTTTTCTTGTTCTTATAACTCTGACTATTCTTACAGCCAGACTCTGGTATTGTTAAACATTTTCTCATTTTTGCCTTGTCCTTGAAGTGCTACTGTATGTTGAATATTTTTTTTTTCTGAATTCGATGAGGCAGTTTTCTTTGCTGTCTTAGTCGCACACATACATACACACACACACACACACACACACACACACACACACACACACACACACACACACACACACACTGACACACACCTAGATTGCGTACAAGGGAATTTCCTACACCAACATGTAACGGAACCAACAAGAGCCAGGGGTGGGGATGAGCCATCACTACTTGATCTAGTGTTCACAGATAATGTGTTGGATATTGAAAATATTGAGTATGAACCACCAATTGGAAAGAGTGACCACTGTGTGTTGTTGATGGAGTATATCATTGAAGATATTCTTCCTGAGAGTAGAGGCACTGAGGACATGAGGAGGAACTATCCGAAAGGAGATTACATCAAAATGAATGAGCTTTTTGCAGTTATTGACTGGAGAACCTTATTTTACAACAAATCTGTACAAGAAATGTATGACATCTTTTGTGAGAAATATGGGAAGATAGTAGATTGCTGCATACCTGTCACCAAAGTAGGTGTAATTCATGCCAGAGAGAAATGGTTCGATAATGGGTGTAAAAGAGCTAAGGAGTGGAGAGACAAATGCTGGAAAAGGTATAGGAGGAGAAAAAACATAAATGCCTGGCAAACCTACAAAAGAGCAAGAAATGACTACCTAAGTAAAAGGAGAGAGGCAGAGAGAGATTATGAGAGGGACATCACCAGGAAGGCTAAAGAAAATCCCATGCTTTTCCACAGCTTTATCAGAGGAAAACTGGAGGTAAAAGAACAGGTTTTAAGGCTAAAGAGAGAGGATGGAAGCATCACTGAGACGGACGAAGAGATCTGCAAAGAATTGAACAAGGAGTTTCAGTCAGTATTTACAGTAGAAAATACCCCACCCCCTCAGATTGCAGTGATAGAAGCTCAAGGGCCGGTATTAGAGAACATCAACCTTACAGCCACAGAGGTATGCAAAGCGCTGATGGATTTAGATGTTCATAAAGCTACAGGTCCTGATGACATATCCCCTCATGTGCTTAAAAAATGCGCAAACACAATATCAGTGGCACTAAGTATCATATTTAAGGAGTCACTGGAGTCGTGGGAGATTCCAAGATGCTGGAAACAAGCAAATGTGATACCTATCTTCAAAAAGGGAAGGAGGGATACGGCTCTGAACTATAGACCAGTTTCCTTGACCAGCATAGTTTGCAAACTTATGGAGAAACTACTAAGGAAACATATCTCTCTTCACTTGGAATCCTTCAACTTTTTGTCAGTGAGGCAACATGGCTTCAGAGAAGGTAGATCAACAGTAACAAACTTATTAGAATTTTATGATGAGGTAAGCCAAATCTTACAGGAAAGAGAGGGCTGGGCAGATTGCATATTCCTAGACTTCCAGAAAGCGTTTGACACTGTTCCACATGGGAGACTTATTAGGAAGCTGCACTCAATGGCTAGAATAGGTGGAAATGTTTTGGAATGGATAAAAACTTACTTAGAAGGAAGGGAACAGAGGGTTAGAGTAAGACACTCAGTGTCTGAATGGAGAAGAGTTAGTAGTGGAGTTCCACAGGGTTCAGTTTTAGGGCCACTTTTGTTCCTTGTATATGTAAATGACCTACCAGAGTCTGTAAATTCATTCATGAATATGTTTCCAGATGATGCAAAGATTGTGAAGAAAGTAAAAAACGAGAACAATGGTAGAGAACTTCAGGAGGATCTAAATAATCTGCATGAGTGGTCAGAAAAGTGGCTAATGAAATTCAATACCTCAAAATGTAAGGTAATGAGAATGGGTACAAGTGCAAGAAGGCCCAAGCTTGACTACTCGGTGGCTGGAGTACAACTTCAAGAGACAGAAAATGAGAGAGATCTAGGAGTAAACATACTGGCAGATTTGTCTCCAGAAATACATATAAATGGCGTAGTAAGGGCAGCATATGCATTCTTTTCAAATGTAAGGGTAGCCTTCAGGCACATGGACAAGGAAATGTTCAGAAATATTTATGTAACCTATGTGAGGCCAAAACTCGAATATGCAGCCCCCTTTTGGAATCCGCACTTGAAAAAGCACATAGCTAAGCTAGAAAAAGTTCAAAGACATGCCACGAAACTGGTGCCAGAAATACGCAATCTCGGTTATGATGAGAGGCTGAGGGAATTAGACTTGCCATCACTCGAAGCTAGAAGAGTAAGGGGGGATATGGTGACACTCTTTAAATTCCTTCATGGTTATGATAGAGTGGATAGGGATCGATATTTCGATATGGCTGGCTCTAGAACTAGAGGTCATAGTTTGAAGCTTCGTAAGAAAACTTCTTTGCAGGATGTAAGGAAATACTTTTTCAGTGTAAGAGTAGTTGACAATTGGAATTCGCTAAGCGAGGAGGTAGTTAATGCTATCTCAATCCATAGTTTTAAGGACAGGTACGATAAGTATCACTAAGTCTAAAATGGAACCGATCAGGAGACGGGAAGATACGAGCTTTGGGCTCTTTCCCGTAAACACAATTAGGTAATCACAATTAGGTAATCACAAACACACACACACACATACACACATACACACACACACACATGCCATGAAACTGGTGCCAGATACACGCAATCTCAGTTATGATGAGAGGCTGAGGGAATTAGACTTACCATCACTTGAAGCTTGAAGATTGAGGGGGATATGGTGACAGTTTTTAAATTCCTTCATGGTTTTGACAAAGTTGATAGGTTTCGATATTTTGATATGGCTGGCACTAGAACTAGAGGTTATAGTGTGAAGCTTCGTCAGAAAACTTCTTTGCAGGATGTAAGGAAGTACTTTTTTATTGTAAGAGTAGTTGATAATTGGAATTCGCTAGGCGAGGAGGTAGTTAATGCTAACTCAATCCATAGTTTTAAGGGCAAGTATGATAAGTATCACTAAGTACAAAATGGAACCGACGAGGACACTGGACGTTACGAACGTGGGGCTCTTTCCCGTAAGCACAATGAGGTAATTACTTACATACATACCTACACACACACACACACACACACACACACACACACACACACACACACACACACCGCGCGTTCAGTGACACATGGAATTGCTCCTCTTAAATTTTTAACTGTTTCGAGTGACTAAGTGCTTAGTGGAAAACTTTTCCATAATTCCCATAAATCGGAAGTCCTGCAGAGTATTGAGAGTACAAGAACTTATATTTGTTGTAAGACGAGACTGTTCATATTAAAGGAAAAAAAATTGAGAATTTTTTCGTGAGGAGAGAGAGAGAAGCTGCCGTCCAGTTCTGCCTTGAGGGAAATCTAGAAGAGTTGCCAGAGGTGGAGCCATCACATCACATTACCTAATTTCTTGTGTAAACTGGGGAAAGCTCTTAAGCCGTTTACCTGATCCTGTGGTTCTATATATTGTTAAAATCAGTATCCTTCCCATTTATATTAACTAGTTAGTTAGTTTGATACACGAAAAAACTGAATAATAAAAGAAAAAAAATTACCAAATACCCACCTGTCAACAGTACTGAGTTAAGTTGCCAAGTAGTACAGCAGTCTTATTTTCTTCATTTTTTTTTGCTTTTCTTTTAGCTTTCTCTTTTACTATTTTGTTATTTTGTATATATATTGAGTTAAATGTAAAGTCTAATCCCGTGATAACATATCTTGGTTAGCAAGTCAGTTTATCAGTTAGGAAGAATATATAGCAGAAACAGGTGGGTGCCACCTCAAACACAAATTCGAATTTTCCTTCAGGTTTGACTTTTGTTTTTCTTTGTTTTTCTTTTTCTTTTTATACTTAAATTACCATGGTCAAGTTTTTAAGTCAAGATGTGTGTTACCAGAAAGGAGACAAACTGAGTCACTAAATAGCACTTATATGGAGATATAAAAATTTTGTGTGAAGCTAAATTAGAAGTTTTTCTCTTTTCTTTTTTTCCTCTTTCTCGTCTTCTTTCTATATTCTGTGAGAGGGAGAACATAAAAATGAAGCCATCTCTGTCCCAAACCTCTCCCACCCATGGGTCGGGAGAAGGGGTAGTCATCAGGGGACTTAAACAGAGAATCAAGAAGTTAGAGGATATGGTTATAAGCCTTGATGATAAAATTCGGAATATGGATGGAGAAATGAAAGAGAATGAAACACTCAGAGAACAAATAAGATCTTTGGAGGAAGCAAATAAAGCACAAGGGCAGGAGAGAAAGGAACTAGAAAAAAGAATAAAGAAGCTGGAAGGGGAAAAGAGTCAACTAGAATCTAGAATTTCTAAACAAGAAGATAAAAACAAACAGCTAAATGACAACCTAAAGGAATTAGATGTTAGTTCACTGCTCTCTTCTGAGAGAGACGAGATTGCTGCTTGGAATGTTCAGATTAAGGAAAACATTGAACAGTTCAGAAAAGAGTTCCAGGAGCTGAATATGGAAAATGATGCCATGAAAACGTCCTTTGCTGATGCACTAAAGGGGAATGTGGCAGTAAAAGAGGCTGTAAAGGTGGTGGCACTGGAAAACATACAAACAGTTGACTATAAAGAGACAGTAATCGAAAAAATGAAAGACGTTGTGATGGAAAGGGCAAACCCACTCATCAGACAGGCACTTGATAAGGAGAAGACAGTGGTAATCTCAGGCATAAGTGAATCCCAGGAGCCAACATGGCAGGGGAGACTTGAAGAAAATAAAGCTAGCGTTGTAGACCTGATAAGAAAGCTTGGAGTAGTATGTGGTCCTGAGGATATTGTAAACATACACCAACTAAGTAAATATTCGAGGGAAGGAAAGCCGAGACCAACAAAAGTAACCTTTGAGAGAGGGGAAACATGTAGGGAAATATTGTTGAGAAAAAAAAGTATAAAAGACCTTCAAGAACGCAAAGAAGTGTTCATTAGACAATACAGAACACAGGAAGAGATGGGAAAGATCAAAAACTTGTTGCAAGAGGCAAGAAGGTTAAATGATGAAAGAAATGAAGAAGAGAAGAAAAATTTTTGTTACAGAATACTTCCAGACAAAGGGGAGATAAAGAAGATAATGACAGAAGATCAGGGGATGGGGCCTCATTAAGATTGTTATACACAAATGCTGATGGATTAGCTGGTAAGGCAGTAGAATTAAAAGATAGGATCCACAACAGTAAGGCAGATATAGTAGCAATTACAGAGACTAAGTTGAGTGAGGACATAAACAGTGTCACACTTTTTCCTAAGGGCTTCAAAATACTAAGGGTCGAAAGATCTGAGAGGACTGGTGGAGGGATAGCACTGCTCATAAGTGAGAGGATTCAAGTTGAAGAAATAAACTTGGCTATAGAAAGTGAGTTCAGGGAATTTATTGTTGCTCGCATAAATACTGGGTCAGAGAGCATTATAATAACTGTTGTATACAACCCACCAAGGAACCAAAATAGGCTTGAAATTTATGAGGAAAGTCATATAGGTACTACTGAAGTCATAAACTCAGTTGTTAACATGGCACGGGAGAAAAAATGTAGGATTTTGATTATGGGAGACTTTAATCATAAAGAGATAGATTGGATAAATCTTGACCCACACAGTGGTGAGGACTCATTTGGGGCAAGATTCCTAGATTGCGTACAAGGAAATTTCCTACACCAACATGTAATGGAACCAACAAGAGCCAGGGGTGGGGATGAGCCATCACTACTTGATCTAGTGTTCACAGATAATGTGTTGGATATTGAAAATATTGAGTATGAACCACCAATTGGAAAGAGTGACCACTGTGTGTTGTTGATGGAGTATATCATTGAAGACATTCTTCCTGAGAATAGAGGCACTGAGGACATGAGGAGGAACTATCCGAAAGGAGATTACATCAAAATGAATGAGCTTTTTGCAGTTATAGACTGGAGAACCTTATTTTACAACAAATCTGTACAAGAAATGTATGACATCTTTTGTGAGAAATATGGGAAGATAGTAGATTGCTGCATACCTGTCACCAAAGTAGGTGTAATTCATGCCAGAGAGAAATGGTTCGATAATGGGTGTAAAAGAGCTAAGGAGTGGAGAGACAAATGCAGGAAAAGGTATAGGAGGAGAAAAAACATAAATGCCTGGCAAACCTACAAAAGAGCAAGAAATGACTACCTAAGTAAAAGGAGAGAGGCAGAGAGAGATTATGAGAGGGACATCACCAGGAAGGCTAAAGAAAATCCCAAGCTTTTCCACAGCTTTATCAGAGGAAAACTGAAGGTAAAAGAACAGGTTTTAAGGCTAAAGAGAGCGGATGGAAGCATCACTGAGACGGACGAAGAGATCTGCAAAGAATTGAACAAGGAGTTTCAGTCAGTATTTACAGTAGAAAATACCCCACCCCCTCAGATTGCAGTGATAGAAGCTCAAGGGCCGGTATTAGAGAACATCAACCTTACAGCCACAGAGGTATGCAAAGCGCTGATGGATTTAGATGTTCATAAAGCTACAGGTCCTGATGACATATCCCCTCATGTGCTTAAAAAATGCGCAAACACAATATCAGTGGCACTAAGTATCATATTTAAGGAGTCACTGGAGTCGGGGGAGATTCCAAGATGCTGGAAACAAGCAAATGTGATACCTATCTTCAAAAAGGGAAGGAGGGATACGGCTCTGAACTATAGACCAGTTTCCTTGACCAGCATAGTTTGCAAACTTATGGAGAAACTACTAAGGAAACATATCTCTCTTCACTTGGAATCCTTCAACTTTTTGTCAGTGAGGCAACATGGCTTCAGAGAAGGAAGATCAACAGTAACAAACTTATTAGAATTTTATGATGAGGTAAGCCAAATCTTACAGGAAAGAGAGGGCTGGGCAGATTGCATATTCCTAGACTTCCAGAAAGCGTTTGACACTGTTCCACATGGGAGACTTATTAGGAAGCTGCAATCAATGGCTAGAATAGGTGGAAATGTCTTGGAATGGATAAAAACTTACTTAGAAGGAAGGGAACAGAGGGTTAGAGTAAGACACTCAGTGTCTGAATGGAGAAGAGTTAGTAGTGGAGTTCCACAGGGTTCAGTTTTAGGGCCACTTTTGTTCCTTGTATATGTAAATGACCTACCAGAGTCTGTAAATTCATTCATGAATATGTTTGCAGATGATGCAAAGATTGTGAAGAAAGTAAAAAACGAGAACAATGGTAGAGAACTTCAGGAGGATCTAAATAATCTGCAAGAGTGGTCAGAAAAGTGGCTAATGAAATTCAATACCTCAAAATGTAAGGTAATGAGAATGGGTACAAGTGCAAGAAGGCCCAAGCTTGACTACTCGGTGGCTGGAGTACAACTTCAAGAGACAGAAAATGAGAGAGATCTAGGAGTAAACATACTGGCAGATTTGTCTCCAGAAATACATATAAATGGCGTAGTAAGGGCAGCATATGCATTATTATCAAATGTAAGGGTAGCCTTCAGGCACATGGACAAGGAAATGTTCAGAAATATTTATGTAACCTATGTGAGGCCAAAACTCGAATATGCAGCCCCCTTTTGGAATCCGCACTTGTAAAAGCACATAGCTAAGCTTGAAAAAGTTCAAAGACATGCCACGAAACTGGTGCCAGAAATACGCAATCTCGGTTATGATGAGAGGCTGAGGGAATTAGACTTGTCATCACTCGAAGCTAGAAGAGTAAGGGGGGATATGGTGACAGTCTTTAAATTCCTTCATGGTTATGATAGAGTGGATAAGGATCGATATTTCGATATGGCTGGCTCTAGAACTAGAGGTCATAGTTTGAAGCTTCGTAAGAAAACTTCTTTGCAGGATGTAAGGAAATACTTTTTCAGTGTAAGGGTAGTTGATAATTGGAATTGGCTAAGCGAGGAGGTAGTTAATGCTATCTCAATCCATAGTTTTAAGGACAGGTACGATAAGTATCACTAAGTCTAAAATGGAACCGATCAGGAGACGGGAAGATACGAGCTTTGGGCTCTTTCCCGTAAACACAATTAGGTAATCACAATTAGGTAATCACACACACACACCGCGTTCAGTGACACACGGAATTGCTCCTCTTAAATTTTTAACTGTTTCGAGTGACTAAGTGCTTAGTGGAAAACTTTACCATAATTTCCATAAATCTGAAATCCTGCAGAGTATTGTGAGTACAAAAACTTATATTTGTTGTAAGACGAGACTGTTCATATTAAAGGAAAAAAAATGAGAACTTTTTCGTGAAGAAGAGAGAGAAGCTGCCGTCCAGTTCTGCCTTGAGGGAAATATAGAAGAGTTGCCAGAGGTGGGGCCATCACACCACATTACCTAATTCTTTGTGTAAACTGGGGAAAGCTCTTAAGCCGTTTACCTGATCCTGTGGTTCTATATATTGTTAAAATCAGTATCCTTCCCATTTATATTAACTAGTTAGTTAGTTTGATACACGAAAAAGTTGAATAATAAAAGAAATAAAAATTACCAAATACCCACCTGTCAACAGTACTGAGTTAAGTTGCCAAGTAGTACAGCAGTCTTATTTTCTTCATTTTTTTTTGCTTTTCTTTTAGCTTTCTCTTTTACTATTTTGTTATTTTGTATATATATTGAGTTAAATGTAAAGTCTAATCCCGTGATAACATATCTTGGTTAGCAAGTCAGTTTATCAGTTAGGAAGAATATATAACAGAAACAGGTGGGTGCCACCTCAAACACAAATTCGAATTTTCCTTCAGGTTTGACTTCTGTTTTTCTTTTTCTTTTTATACTTAAATTACCATGGTCAAGTTTTTAAGTTAAGATGTGTGTTACCGGAAAGGAGACAAACTGAGTCTCTAAATAGCACTTATATGGAGATATAAAAATTCTGTGTGAAGCTAAATTAGAAGTTTTTATCTTTTCTCTTTTTTCCTCTTTCTCGTCTTCTTTCTATATTCTGTGAGAGGGAGAACATAAAAATGAAGCCATCTCTGTCCCAAACCTCTCCCACCCATGGGTCGGGAGAAGGGGTAGTCATCAGGGGACTTAAACAGAGAATCAAGAAGTTAGAGGAAATGGTTATAAGCCTTGATGATAAAATTCGGAATATGGATGGAGAAATGAAAGAGAATGAAACACTCAGAGAACAAATAAGATCTTTGGAGGAAGCAAATAAAGCACAAGGGCAGGAGAGAAAGGAACTAGAAAAAAAAATAAAGAAGCTGGAAGGGGAAAAGAGTCAACGGGAATCTAGAATTTCTAAACAAGAAGATAAAAACAAACAGCTAAATGACAACCTAAAGGAATTAGATGTTAGTTCACTGCTCTCTTCTGAGAGAGACGAGATTGCTGCTTGGAATGTTCAGATTAAGGAAAACATTGAACAGTTCAGAAAAGAGTTCCAGGAGCTGAATATGGAAAATGATGCCGTGAAAACGTCCTTTGCTGATGCACTAAAGGGGAATGTGGCAGTAAAAGAGGCTGTAAAGGTGGTGGCACTGGAAAACATACAAACAGTTGACTATAAAGAGACAGTAATAAAAAAAATGAAAGACGTTGTGATGGAAAGGGCAAACCCACTCATCAGACAGGCACTTGATAAGGAGAAGACAGTGGTAATCTCAGGCATAAGTGAATCCCAGGAGCCAACATGGCAGGGGAGACTTGAAGAAAATAAAGCTAACGTTGTAGACCTGATAAGAAAGCTTGGAGTAGTATGTGGTACTGAGGATATTGTAAACATACACCAACTAAGTAAATATTCAAGGGAAGGAAAGCCGAGACCAACAAAAGTAACCTATGAGAGAGGGGAAACATGTAGGGAAATATTGTTGTGAAAAAAAGTCTAAAAGACCTTCAAGAACGCAAAGAAGTGTTCATTAGACGATACAGAACACAGGAAGAGATGGGAAAGATCAAAAACTTGTTGCAAGAGGCAAGAAGGTTAAATGATGAAAGAAATGAAGAAGAGAAGAAACATTTTCGTTACAGAATACTTCCAGACAAAGGGGAGATAAAGAAGATAATAACAGAAGATCAGGGGATGGGGCCTCATTAAGATTATTATACACAAATGCTGATGGATTAGCTGGTAAGGCAGTAGAATTAAAAGATAGGATCCACAACAGTAAGGCAGATATAGTAGCAATTACAGAGACTAAGTTGAGTGAGGACATAAACAGTGTCACAGTTTTTCCTAAGGGCTTCAGAATACTAAGGGTCGAAAGATCTGAGAGGACTGGTGGAGGGATAGCACTGCTCATAAGTGAGAGGATTCAAGTTGAAGAAATAAACTTGGCTATAGAAAGTGAGTTCAGGGAATTTCTTGTTGCTCGCATAAATACTGGGTCAGAGAGCATTATAATAACTGTTGTATACAACCCACCAAGGAACCAAAATAGGCTTGAAATTTATGAGGAAAGTAATATAGGTACTATTGAAGTCATAAACTCAGTTGTTAACATGGCACGGGAGAAAAAAATGTAGGATTTTGATTATGGGAGACTTTAATCATAAATAGATAGATTGGATAAATCTTGACCCACACAGTGGTGAGGACTCATTTGGGGCAAAATTCCTAGATTGCGTACAAGGAAATTTCCTACACCAACATGTAATGGAACCAACAAGAGCCAGGGGTGGGGATGAGCCATCACTACTTGATCTAGTGTTCACAGATAATGTGTTGGATATTGAAAATATTGAGTATGAACCACCAATTGGAAAGAGTGACCACTGTGTGTTGTTGATGGAGTATATCATTGAAGACATTCTTCCTGAGAGTAGAGGCACTGAGGACATGAGGAGGAACTATCCGAAAGGAGATTACATCAAAATGAATGAGCTTTTTGCAGTTATAGACTGGAGAACCTTATTTTACAACAAATCTGTACAAGAAATGTATGACATCTTTTGTGAGAAATATTGGAAGATAGTAGATTGCTGCATACCTGTCACCAAAGTAGGTGTAATTCATGCCAGAGAGAAATGGTTCGATAATGGGTGTAAAAGAGCTAAGGAGTGGAGAGACAAATGCTGGAAAAGGTATAGGAGGAGAAAAAACATAAATGCCTGGCAAACCTACAAAAGAGCAAGAAATGACTACCTAAGTAAAAGGAGAGAGGCAGAGAGAGATTATGAGAGGGACATCACCAGGAAGGCTAAAGAAAATCCCAAGCTTTTCCACAGCTTTATCAGAGGAAAACTGAAGGTAAAAGAACAGGTTTTAAGGCTAAAGAGAGCGGATGGAAGCATCACTGAGACGGACGAAGAGATCTGCAAAGAATTGAACAAGGAGTTTCAGTCAGTATTTACAGTAGAAAATACCCCACCCCCTCAGATTGCAGTGATAGAAGCTCAAGGGCCGGTATTAGAGAACATCAACCTTACAGCCACAGAGGTATGCAAAGCACTGATGGATTTAGATGTTCATAAAGCTACAGGTCCTGATGACATATCCCCTCATGTGCTTAAAAAATGCGCAAACACAATATCAGTGGCACTAAGTATCATATTTAAGGAGTCACTGGAGTCGGGGGAGATTCCAAGATGCTGGAAACAAGCAAATGTGATACCTATCTTCAAAAAGGGAAGGAGGGATACGGCTCTGAACTATAGACCAGTTTCCTTGACCAGCATAGTTTGCAAACTTATGGAGAAACTACTAAGGAAACATATCTCTCTTCACTTGGAATCCTTCAACTTTTTGTCAGTGAGGCAACATGGCTTCAGAGAAGGAAGATCAACAGTAACAAACTTATTAGAATTTTATGATGAGGTAAGCCAAATCTTACAGGAAAGAGAGGGCTGGGCAGATTGCATATTCCTAGACTTCCAGAAAGCGTTTGACACTGTTCCACATGGAAGACTTATTAGGAAGCTGCAATCAATGGCTAGAATAGGTGGAAATGTCTTGGAATGGATAAAAACTTACTTAGAAGGAAGGGAACAGAGGGTTAGAGTAAGACACTCAGTGTCTGAATGGAGAAGAGTTAGTAGTGGAGTTCCACAGGGTTCAGTTTTAGGGCCACTTTTGTTCCTTGTATATGTAAATGACCTACCAGAGTCTGTAAATTCATTCATGAATATGTTTGCAGATGATGCAAAGATTGTGAAGAAAGTAAAAAACGAGAACAATGGTAGAGAACTTCAGGAGGATCTAAATAATCTGCATGAGTGGTCAGAAAAGTGGCTAATGAAATTCAATACCTCAAAATGTAAGGTAATGAGAATGGGTACAAGTGCAAGAAGGCCCAAGCTTGACTACTCGGTGGCTGGAGTACAACTTCAAGAGACAGAAAATGAGAGAGATCTAGGAGTAAACATACTGGCAGATTTGTCTCCAGAAATACATATAAATGGCGTAGTAAGGGCAGCATATGCATTCTTATCAAATGTAAGGGTAGCCTTCAGGCACATGGACAAGGAAATGTTCAGAAATATTTATGTAACCTATGTGAGGCCAAAACTCGAATATGCAGCCCCCTTTTGGAATCCGCACTTGAAAAAGCACATAGCTAAGCTTGAAAAAGTTCAAAGACATGCCACGAAACTGGTGCCAGAAATATGCAATCTCGGTTATGATGAGAGGCTGAGGGAATTAGACTTGCCATCACTCGAAGCTAGAAGAGTAAGGGGGGATATGGTGACAGACTTTAAATTCCTTCATGGTTATGATAGAGTGGATAGGGATCGATATTTCGATATGGCTGGCTCTAGAACTAGAGGTCATAGTTTGAAGCTTCGTAAGAAAACTTGTTTGCAGGATGTAAGGAAATACTTTTTCAGTGTAAGAGTAGTTGA
>JAXCGZ010006531.1:0-10000 GCA_037179515.1 Halocaridina rubra
ACATACATACATACATACATACATACATACATACATACATACATACATACATACATACATACATACATACATGAAAGCAACAGACCATATAAGAGTAACATTTACATGAAATATATGTGTTAGCATGTAAGGTCATTTCTAGAATAAAGATATTCATTTCATATGGTGTAAGGAGGTAGTGGTAGTGGTAGTAGTAGTAGTAGTAGTAGTAGTAGTAGTAGGAGTAGTAGTAGTGAACGAAAATATTATTATTATTATTATTATTATTATTATTATTATTATTATTATTATTATTATTATCATTGTAGTTACCGTGGCTCAGGCGGTAGCGTCAGCGACTTTGAGGCGTCAGGTCGAGGGTTCGCGCCCTGCCACGGTCTGAGGTTAGCAAAGGCATGCACTCAGGGTAACGATTACATCTGCCAAAACAAGTCCTTCGCAAGAAGGCAATCGTCTCTTGGTAGAAAAGGGAGTCCGTGACGTAAAACACACAAACACACACATTATTATTATTATTATTATTATTATTATTATTATTATTATTATTATTATTATTATTACTATTATTTTTATCATTATCGGCCACCACCCTTCTAAAGGGGAATACGGCTTTGGTATTTGGATATGAATGGATGATTATTATTATTATTATTATTATTATTATTATTATTATTATTATTATTATTATTATTATTATTATTATTATTATTATTATTTAATATCTACCAACTCGACGTCAGAAAATATATCAATGGTTTCTTAAAGAGTCCCAGGATTTGCAAAGCTAAACTTTAATTTCTCATGAGCGAAATAAAATATATTAATTATAGATAACGAATTCGCAGATTTGCCAAAGCTATGCTTTAATTTTCCAAACGTCACATGAGAAAATCTATTATTGTTGGCTGAAGAGTTCGAGGTTTTGCCAAAGCTAAGATTTAATGCCTAAAAGTGACATTGGAAACCCTCTGGTTTTTAATGACGAGTGCTGGAGTCTATGGTTTGCAAGTTACTCTTTAATACCCCAATCACATCAGAATCATACTAAAAGCTGTTTGACGAGTGTGAATTTTGGAAGCTACGTTTTAATGATCCACTCGTATCAGAAAACCATTAGATTTTGGCTGACGCTTCAGTGGACTTCATAGCTACGATTTAATGCCCCGGATACATGAGAAAAACTACATAAGGATTGCTGACAATTGCGTGGCTTTGCATAAGCTATGCTTTAATGCCCTCAATCGCATAAGAAGAGCTTGTGGGTAAAGGTAAACGATAAACTCCGAAAGGAACCATCTTGAGGATCAACTTTAACACTTGTCCTTCAACGGCTTCGGGTGAATGTTGAATGTTCTTCATACACGAATCCTGCGCTAATCCTCTAAGAATTAATTAATAACAAGGTTGTGCTTAGATAGCGTAAGATTCTATGATACTTTGGACAGATTTTTGTGATATAGACAGTAAAAATCCCTCTCCAGGAGTCAGGGATTGTCCCGCTGTAGGGTGGGGTTTTGTCCTGTTCAGGAGGTAGCGGGGGACGTGAGAGGAGTCAAGGGGGCTCCAGGTATATAAGGCAGCGTCGGCTGGTGCGCGCCTCAGTGACGGTCACGTCGGAAAGCCATCATGACAAGATTATTGATCGCGGCGTTAGCGTTCGCCCTTCTAGGCATAGGTGAGTAAATTCCTCAAATAAAAAATTAAAGTAAACAAAAAATACATCAACAGACACTTTAAGCTCATAATTTAATGCTATAGTTAAATCAGTGAAATTTTCCATAGCTACATTTGAAACGAAAGTGGTCTTGCCATTAATACTGTATCTAAGTGGTGTTCTCAGTATTTTTCTTCTCTTGAAGTACAGCACGTACACCATATTTAAGTGTTACTCTCAGAATGAACACCATATCTAAGTGGGAGTTTCAGCATTCTTGAAGTATATTATATTACCAAACATATACACCATACCAAGTGGTATTTTCAGCATTTTTCTACACCATATAAGTGGTATTCACAGCACTTCTCTTGAGCTACTGAATATATCCACATATATATACACAATATCTGAGTGGTATTTTTAGCATTCTCCACTTGAAGTGCCGATATATACATGATATGAAAGTGTCATTGTTAGTACTATTCTCTTGAGGTACAAAATACTTCCACGACTATAAACTGCGGAAAAAAGTGGTAATCTAAGTATTCCTCTATACCATACACTATATCAAGTGGTATTCTTAGAATTCTTCTCTTTGAGGTAGAGAATATTTCCACATCCATACAGTGCTATACAATTGGTACTCTTGAGAATTCTTCTCTTTGAGGTACAGAATATTTCCACATCCATACATTACAATACGATTGGTATTCTTGGAATTCTTCTCTTTGAGGTACAGAATGTTTCCACATTCATGCACTATATAAATGTGGTATTCTCAGTATTGTTCTTTTGAAAGACCCTGTATATAATGAGGCATTCTGTCCCTCACTAACTGAGTCTGAATGTAAAATTTAGACCCTGTATATGAGACATTCTGCCCCTCACTAACTGAGTCTGAACGTAAAATTTAGACCCTGTATATAATGAGGAATTCTGCCCCTCACTAACTGAGTCTGAACGTAAAATTTAGACCCTGTATATAATGAGGTACTCTGCCCCTCACTAACTGAGTCTGAACGTAAAATTTTAACTGTGACTAACGAATATTGTTAAAAAAAATAATCAGGTGTTTAAAAAGAGGACAAGAATGAAGAAAATATATCAAAAAAGTGAATAATGTCAAGAGAAAGTGCTAAGGGTAGCAGATGCTGGTATTACTGCTGGTACTACTGCTACTACTACTAGTTCAGCTGCTGCTACTGCTTTTGTGGATGAAAGGAGATTTCAAGTGCTACTTTTACTCCAGCTGTCGTTACTGCAAAAACCACTTAAGTGACCACTTAAACAAGAGGAGAAAGTGATTTCACAAAGTATCCATTTTCATAATATTTCGTTCAACGTTTTGTCAATATTCTAAGTGTGACCAAAATTGTAAAGCATTTTTCCGTGTGAATCTATAATCAAATTTTAGATTGCCTTCCAATCTTTAATACATAAGTACTTAAAGCCAGTTTCAGTAATTTTCTGATATGAAATATCAGTTATCATAACTTTTCGTTCACGTTATGTCAAAATTCTTAGACTGACCGAAATTTCAATGAGTTCTTTCGTGTGAATATATATTAAATTCGAGATTTTGTTTATCAAATAATTATTAAAAAAAAAAAAAGCCTTGAAGTCTCCATAATTATCCGATATAAAATATCCATTTTTATAACTTTTCGTTCGTATTTTGTCTAAATTTTAGGAGTAAGTAAAAAATTTCAAGATTTTTCCCGTGTGAAAATATATTAAATTCGAGGTTTTATTAATAATTTCACTAAAAGATCATTACTCAAACACAGCATTGAAGTCACAACACTGAGTTTATGCATATCACAAACTTATGACTGTTCATATTTAAATCAAATTTTGCCAAATTCTGAGAATGGGAAATAAATTTATTAATTTTCAAGTGAATATATATAATTTCTAAATTTTACTAATAAAATAAAACTATGATAAACATAGTTTCAATAAACTATGAGATCACTACTTGAATAAAGCGTTGAAATCACCAACGTAATCTGCTTTTTAGGAAATTTTAATGCGTGATTTTAAAAAATGTATGATTTCAATCTTTATTATGGCTAAAATATTATATATTTTCAATCGTGCATGTACAGTAAATATAATTAGCTGCTTGTAGTGCATATCAATAATGGTCTTATATATTTAACAAAATAATATTAGTAACTATATCAAATTCCGCTAATATCTTTCGTTTGGCTTCATATACTTTAATTATTCATATACAGTATATAAATTCAACCACATACAGTGACTTGATAAATAAGAGATAATATATCAAATATTATGATAATTAGATCACTAAGTTTAATAGCGCTAAATCTTGAAATTGGCTTTTTTTTTTCAATTGTGTATATACAGTATATTATATTAACTATAGATTTCTTTATTTTGGGATCATTGCATACTGTAATGTTTAAGTCTCCAATCTGGCGTGCTAATAATATATATATATATATATATATATATATATATATATATATATATATATATATATATATATATATATATATATATATATATATATATATATATATATATATATATATATATATATATATATATATATATATATATATATATATATATATATATATATATATAAGAAAACTTACAAATTCCTTTTTTTTTCAAAATTGGCACGTACATAATTACGCATATATTTATAGCAAAATAAAAACGGGAATTTATTTCCTTTAATACTTTCAAAATATCTGTACATGAAAACGAACTAAAAATATTTTCATTATACTGTCTCGTATATTCTAAGAAACATGTTAATAAAAATATATAGTAAAAGTTAAAATACAAAATAAATAGACGTAATAATATTACACGGCTTTTACAATAATAATAATAATAATAATAATAATAATAATAATAATAATAATAATAATAATAATAATAATAATAATAATAAAGGTATGCAGATTTGTAAAACCGTAAATATACAAATATGTATTAACTATTAAATTCCCATCTTTAAAAAAAAATTAAAATGCGTATGTACGAAAAAATCTAAAGGGCGTATATTTAAATACACTTACGAATTCTTATGAAAACACATACACTTACGTGATAATGCATTTGAAGTACATTACATTGCTTTAATTACGAAGCAAATTAATTCTATTCGCGTAAATTCGTTTTAAAATCGAATGAAAACCAATAAGATTAAAATACTGATGTACTTCAAAAATTCACTTAAAATATGCTATATACAAGTTCCATATCTGTCTAGAACACTCTGTCCAAATCAAGTGCACTGTCACTCTCACTTTTACTTTTCCGTCCCACTTTCCTCCATCTACAATCTCCCCCCCTCCTTTTCCCCATCTCTCTATCCACTCCCTCGATCTCTACTCCCCCTTCCACCCAATAGTCAGTTACCCCTCCTCTCCTGTTCAAGTTAACCCACCCAAAACATAAAACTTATTTTATTATCACATTTTTTTTTTACACTGAATTATTATGTTCAATGACGCGAACACCGTTTGTGTTTCACCTCCGAGCTTTTATTATTAGTCATGTTTCTGGTCTTTCTTTCAAAGTGTTCTAGACGTTACGTAACGTTAATGATAATCTTGGCTATGCAGCGAAGCTAAATATCTGTCAGTAAAATAGCAGCTGCGAATGTTCATCATGAGTACCTTTGTAATAATTCTGACGGAGGGCTGGAAGAGTGATGGAGTCTTCCTCGCTGGACTGCTTATGAAAGTGATTTTTAGAAATCTTGAACAGTGATGCATAAATCTATCATGTACTTCTTACTTCTATCTATCTCTCTATCTCTCCTTCACCCTTCAATTCATTTTCTTCTCTTCGTCTTCTCTAATTCTTTGTTTTCTCTAACTCATATCTTAACCTTCTGTTGTGTCCTCTATCGGGAAACTTTTGAGCAAGGTATCAGGTTGACTTCCATTCCAGCAAGATGGTTTCCAGTTGAAAGTGTCGTTACATAACTGCAATGACATTTTTAAATTACCTGTTTGCCTTTAAATGCCATTTCCTTTTCCTCACCTGCTTCACCCGTTTAATCTCTTTCTTCTTTCCTTTTAATCACATTCATCTAAATCTCGATAATCCTTTCCTATTCTTTCTCTTTCTTCTTCCTATCTTCCCTTCCCCCACCTCGCATTGAAATAGAATTCCGGCAGACTTGAAACCTACCTGGCGCCTTTCCAGGAGACTCGCCCTAAGAGAAATTTTTCCCAACCAAGCAGGTGGAGGCGAGTGAGGGCGGACGCCAAAAAAGAACTTTCTAGGGGGAGATCACCTCCATTTGGTGGCGCCACTAAACACCTCCAGATCATCACCTTTCCATCCCCTCCCTCTCTGCATCTGTACCCCATTCTGTTAGCATCTACTATTCCATCCTTTTCCAACAAAAGAGGCATGCGCTACCTGGTTCAGTACATCATAAATACCTTCCACGTTTCAAACCACTCCTGGCATCCATCCAAATCTCGCCCACCTCGCAAAGGGGGTATTCAAATCTCAAAAGCTCCAGAAAATTTATCACGATGCCATATCTCTCCAGGGAGTACATCCGGGTACAGTGCTTCTGAATAGAGCACATCTAGATCATGCCCTTACTGAAATTTTAAACCATACCCAACAGCCCAAAAAGGGCTCACTAGAGTTAGCTTTCTAAATCTCCAGGTTCATCAAGACCCATATACATCATTCTGAGGTTCTCCTTTTCAAAAAAAAAAAAAACACTCTAAGTCCAAACAAGCCAACGTATCTCACCATTATTAAATTTATTACTTGAAAGGGCAATTAAAGCTAATACCGAAGGCTGTCATGTTAATATAAAATGTATATAATTAGCATATCATTATCCAAATTCATTCAATTTCCATAACCTTCTGAAGACCCCTTGCAAGTCTTGAACTACTTTCCAAAGTTTCCAGAAAATCCCATAATTCTTACACGAAACCACATACAATGTAGCTTAAAAAACTATTTAATCATATTCTTCAATATAATCAAGCATTCAAATGATACCTTTCAAGGTTCAGTCAGATTCCATATAATGGATCCAGTTTCAATCCTGGCCCGTGGTTGGATTAGCTATCACTGTCTCATGTCGTGACTAATTAAATAAGACAATTAACTGGGGGATCTGTGGTATCCTGTAAATCTACTTGATTATTAAGACATTACGTGGAGAGCACTGGGTCCACGTGATTGGAGAGAGGGCTATCACTGTCCCTTGCCTCTGCCTCTCATTGAAGACCTTCAGCCTTAAAACGAACTTTTCGTAAGTCTTCAGAACAAAAGGCCAAAGAGGGATATACATACTTTTATATGCTCAATAATACGTCACGTCAGAAGACAAACATACGTGTACAAAAAAGCATAAACAAAGCCTCGAGGCTCATTCACAAACCAACAAGAAAACCAGTCCATGTGAAATATAGCGATGAAAGTTGATCAACAATGATTTTATTTTTATTATGCTCATTATTTTTTTCTTTATTTCTTATTTTATTTTTTATGTTACACCTGGAAGGGAAACTACAAAGGCGTCTTAACCTAAATATCCAAGACACTGAAATGATTCTAATGACCTCAATCTCCAATCCCCCCCCCCCTTTTCCTCCCTTCCTCCTCCAGCTTTTTTCCTCTCCTCCTCCAGCTTTCCCTCATCCTCCTCCCCTTTCCCAAGCTACTTCTTTACCCATTTCCCATCGACGTAAAAACAGGCGAAACAGCAGATGCATCAAATTCAAATAATATAACAAAAATTACATTCTTTAGTGGTATATGTGTAATAGCATGAGCATTATAAATAACAGAAGCAGGAGCAATATCAACAGCAAAATTTCCTTTAGACAGTTTGTATATGAACTTTAAAAAAGTAGCCGAAAAATTGCATTTTATTAAACCGTTCTCCATCACAATCAGAAAACTACCAACACTGTTATACCTCCATAACATTAAAACAAAAATACTGAAAAACAAGATCTGTATTATTTATTCCATGAAAAATCCTCCATTAGCAAAAAGTTATATAAACAAACGCAAAAAAAAATATCATAAATGGCATGAAGATGCAAAATCGAATATATGATATAACTGCATGATTTTTTTTTTCTTGCCATACACCGCCGGGCGTTAGGAAGGGTATTGAGGAGGGGCAGGATGAAATCTTCCTGCCTTCCTGTAATGACTTCAGGGGCATTCAGCTGCATTCATACCCTATTAGTTTCAGCGAGATATGAGATGCTGAAAAGCTGATACCAGAGGTTACAGGTAAGGCAGGGCATGATGAAACCCACCTGCCTTCCTCTCTTGCTTCAGCAATACCACTCTGCTAAATACAGAGGAATACGATATTATGTAAAACCATTTTATACATTAAAACTGTTATATTATTTTCCTGTGTCTAACCAATTTTATTTTTATTTTTTTCTTCTCCTCCGGGCCAACTGCAGCATCCTGTGAAATTGTCAAGCGGCAGGCCCCCGACGCTACCGACACCGCAGAGGACGAAGCTGACGCCTTCACCAGGGAATTATGTCAGGACAAAGGCGCAGGGGAGTGGTTTAGGCTCACAACTACAGACTGCCGTGACGTCATCCAATGTACAGACGCGGTGAGTGGGACACTTTTGGGTTGTTAGTGATTTTTTTTTTCCTTTTTTCATACGGTCCCATTTCAATTTATTTTTTCCATTATCATTATTTTACTTTACTTTCATAACTTTTTTATATTTTTGTAGCATTGTTATTCCATATTATTTTTATTCCGTTTAATGATTTTTCAATTATTTTTACTTTATCCCCATTATGAATTTTTACTTATTTATATATACTGCCTTTCTGTATTTTTATATATATTTACCTAGTTGTTAATTTAATCACTCATATACTTATTATCCCTTTGTCAATTTTCTCTCTATATTATTAATATTTTTTAAATTAAGCTAATCATATTTTCTATACATTTACTGACCTTTACTTATTACATAATTCAATTCGTTATTCATCGCTTATTTTCTTTTAAAGTTTACTTGCTTAGCTATTATTATTTTTTTTCTAAATTCATAATGATTCTCTCATTTCAATATTAAGCGCTTCAATTTTTCTTTTCTTATATATTTAACCGTTTATCTATATTATTTTGATTATTCCGAATTCATTCGTTTTCTTTTATTCACTAAATTATCCATTTTTATTTTTTTTACTCATATCTTCTTGGCATAGGAGGCTGGGAACTACATGGTCTTAAAATTAATCTCTCTCTCTCTCTCTCTCTCTCTCTCTCTCTCTCTCTCTCTCTCTCTCTCTCTCTCTCTCTCTCTCTCTCTCTCTCTCTCTCTCTCTCTCTCTCTCTCTCTCTCCTCTTGGTTTTTATATATTAATAAGTTTCGACTTTTTTTTTTAACTGCACTAAATTACAACAATTTTTCGTAATTTTATTACATATAATCTTATACACTACTATACTACTAGTAGTAGTAGTAGTAGTAGTAGTAGTAGTAGTAGTAGTAGTAGTAGTAGTAGTAGAAGTTATTTATGGAGTAATTTCATTATTTCATATTACTTGTGGTAGATCATATCTTCTTTAAATCTACCTATCTACTTATCTGTGAATTTATCTACCTATCGTATCTATCAGTCGATCATGCTTAGCTACCTATCTATGAGTACATCTTTCTACCTATCTCTGAGTGCATCTATCTGTTTACATTCATTCAATAGAAAATAATATCAAGTGGTAGGGTAGATCATATATTTATCTACCTGTCTTCTTATCTCTGAATTTATTTGCTCAGGTACCTATTTATTTATCTGTCCATAAATGTAAGTACGTTTGTATCTATCTATCAGCTATCCAGTAGATATATCCATGTTATCTTTTCTGGCAGTAGACTATAATTCTACATCTGAAACTACCAATCTACTTATCTCTTAATATATCTACCTACGTATTTCTCTATCCGTTAATCCATCTATCCAATAGATGATTCTATGTACTATTTTTTGTGGTAGTTCATACTTCAACTTCTCAATATACCTATCTTCTTCTCTGAGTATATATCTACCTATTTATCTATCTTTCTATCAAACTAGCTATCCAATACACGATTCATTTCAAGCATACAACTACTTTTCAATCTACCTATATACCTACCAGTAGATATGTCTACCTATATGTCTACCCATCTATCCAAACCAGGGTTCCGTTTAATATATTTCCTAGTGGTAGATCATGCTTCTACTTTTCAATCTACCTATATCAACCTACCCCTGAATGCACCTACCTACGAATCTATCTATCTATCAATCCATATCCCAATGTCTTTCTTTTCTTTTCTTT